>ML405970.1:15321-81050 GCA_005239525.1 Nicotiana knightiana
GGGGGGGGGGATGGGGAATAAAGACAAACCAAAAATAAATTAGATGGGTGTTTATCTGAAAATGGGGGAGGTAAATAGGAGTGATCTTTCTGAACATATCACATACTATTTTCAAGATTCTGCCAAACATTCTGCAAGATTGTGCATGACCTCAAAAATAGTCAAAATAAAATGTTAACGAGTTCAACAAATTCTTGAAAATGTTGACTATTTGTTTAAATAGTCACAGTTTCTGTTCTTACCAACTCCAGTTTTGGTAGAAAATTTCCAAGTAAAATATATACTTCCCCAAGGTTTCTAGAGAAAACTTAATCAAAAACACCTTTCTTACTAATATAAGAGCTTCAACAATGCCAAGAACAAGAGAAACAAACCTTTTCTAGAGCGTGCTCATCACCTTGAAAGAAGTAACCGTCCAGTATGTTTAGACGTCTCGAGAAGTGAACAAGCTCCTGCTTTAAGCTAACAAGATTCTGCTGTAGTATATAGTTACGGGTTTTTTCGAACTTAGCTACTTTTTTAGCATGCTTTACCAGCATCTTTTCAAGCTTCAACTGCTTTTGCAACAGCTTAACTTTAGCAGTTTCAACATGCACACTACTAGCATGTGCACGAAGAGGACAATCAACAGAAGACCTTGCAGAACTTAGCTTTTCAATTTCTTTCTGCAGTTCTTCGACCCTCTTTCTGTAATTTTTTACCTCTTCAGAAAGCTGATCAGCACGATTTTTTTCTTCTGATGCCTTCTTTTTATATGCTTCTGCAGCCTTTCTTTGCTTTTCCACTTTTTTCATCTCTGATTTAACACGCTTTTTCTCAATCGCCACCGATTGTTCCATTTCCTGGAGCCTTTTTTGGTCTGCATCGGAATTCACAATTACATCTACCATGGTAACATCTCTCTCCACTGCCTTTGGACCAAGCTCAGGTGAGAATTGAGCAGTTCCTAGAGTTGTCCCTTTACGAGGTATGATGTTAACCGTTTTACCACATGCCATGAGTTCACCAATCTCCTTCTTCAAATAATCAATCTTTTGTCTATCCTGTTCCAGCTGACGATATATATCAGTACCATAGCGCTTTTCATCCATGGCCATCTTGCGGTTGGTTTCTGCAATCTTCTTTTGATCAGCAGCTTTCGCCACTGCTGCATCTGCACGTTTTCTCTCTTTAGATGTGTTTTCTCTTTCTGCCTCCAGCTGCTTCTTAGCATCTTCAAACTCCACAGTCACTGAAGCTAACTTTGATTTCACTTGATCAGCTTCCTTCTTCAGATTTTCCAAATTAAGTCTATTTCCTTCGGCTCTTTTTCTTTCAACATCAGCAAGTCTCCTTTCTTCATCAGCCTTTGTTTTCTCAACCTTCAATTTTGTCCTCAACTCGTCCACCTTTTTCCTCTCCAACTCAGCCTTCTTCTTCTCTGACTCTGCTCTCCCTCTTTCTTTATCAACAAGCACCTTCAGCTCGTTTACCTTGCTTTCTCTCTCAGAGAGATGCTCCTCAAGCTCTCTAATTTCTATACCTCCATCATTAGCCACCGATTGTTGTTTCAAGGAAAGAATCTCATTTTTCAACCCAGCAATTTCACTCTCTAAGGAAACCCTTAAAGCAGATTCCTTTACTTTTTCCTCCTTTTCATTGTTTGCCCTAAGTTTCTCGTCCTCAACAGCTGGAAAAAAAGAACAAAATACAGCAGCAAGTTAATGTCTGTCAATGACAAGAAACAGAGCATGTAATCAACAAGGGGAACAACCTCACTAGCGAAGATAAACAAGACCAGAAAGAGTATGCGTAAAATAAGATAAGCTTAAAGAAACTCCTAACATAATAACCTTCAGACAGAAGATAAACTCAAAACTTGCTACTACAATTTCAAAAATCAAAAACCACTTAAGCTATTGGGAGGTCACATATTCTCACTGTGTATAGTAAGTACTACACACCAAGATGCTATGACGCCAATAAAGATGAAGGTTTAAAACTCCTAGCGATTTTCTTAATGAGGTGTCAGGACCACCTTATGCACAGCTCCACAAATTCACCAAGCTTGGTATAGTCAAACTAGGTAAATATTTATGTGCACCGATGTTTACACCAAACCAAACAAAGCAGTTAAAAATTAAAGTGAGCATGCATTTTACCATGTTTAAGTGGTAAATCAGTGTACAAGTACACATGTCTAGCCTTCACTAGTTTGGTGTAAAGACCATGTGCAAGTAAGTTTTATCGTCAAACTGTTTTTTTACTTCCTTTTGTTTTGTAACTTATAAATTTCTCTATGCTTCTAATTTAAAATTAATACTCAAAATACTCATTTTCAGAAAGTAAAGGTAACGTGAATCCAAAGTAAAAAAAAGTAAAAATACCTTTCATGAGAGACAGATTTTCAGATTGCATCTTCAAAACTTGTTCCTCGTAAATGGAGAGACCTTTACGAAGCGCGTTTCTCCTATCTTCAAGTTTTGCGTAGCCGTCTTTCAGTTTACTGTACTTCTCTTTCCACTGCAAAAACAGTGCAAAAATCAACCAAAAACTAATGAAACAAAAGAAAATTGAATGTAAAGCAAATAGAAACCCTAAATCGAAATACTTACAGATATACAGCAGGGACTTGTAAGCTCTTCTTTTATCATTACATCATCCGCCATTGATGTTGATTCGTACATATAAAAACCTTAAAATCTTTACTTTCGAGAAATTTACGCATTCGCACAGAGACTAGGCATTACTGCAAGCATAAATCCCTCAGTTGAACCCTAGCATTGAGAAGGTTCACTCAACCGCCAATACAGCTCACTAAGAAGTCTTTGGCTAAACCCTATTTTCGAATTCTTAAACAGTTAGAAAACTTGAGAACCGGACCGACTCAGGTATATCTTCGTCCCTTCGGCTTTTATCAGTCACGCAGACAGCGTATATCGAACCGGGTCCGCCGCCTAACGCCGTTACCAGTGCTGTTCAACTCGGACAACAAGTATTTTGAATTATGGTTTTTGATTAAACATGGAGTTTAAAAAAGAAAAAAAAAATTAAAATAAAGTCGTAAACATTTGTACAAATATTAGTTTTAGGGTGTGTGTTTCTCATGTTAAATAGTTTTAAAAAATAATTTTGAATTATAAATAAAAATAAAATATATTATGAATGTTGGTCTCATTTAGCTAGTTAAATAAGCAGAGTCCTCAAAGTTTTATAAGAATATCTTATAAAATTATTGATAAATATCAAAACAAATAAGTAAAAAAATATTTTTATCACGATAATTTGTCAAATAATACAAATTGAAAATCTGAGTCTTTTGGTCTTAGCATTAGGAATGAAGAGGTTTGCCAATAGCTCCTACAAAAAAAACTAAAAGTGATAATTAATAGTATAAACTTTAAAATGACTATTATCGAGTTAATAAATTACAATAAATAACTTACTATATAGAAATATGTCATTTGCTTGAATTTTTTCAGAAAGAAAGAAATATAATTATGCTAATGTTAATAGAATTACATTTTAACTTCTATTGTTTCTTCTGCATTGCTTTGAGTTTGCTAACGTTAATAGAAAAATAATCATTATGATATTTCACAGTTATTAAGTAAGTTCTACACATATAGAGTATATTTTATTTGTCTTGTGTATGATGGTTGCATATTGAAGCTCAGAATACTAGGAAAATTAACATGAAAAAAAAATTAATCAAAAAACAAAGTACACTTTGATGACATTATAGACAATAAATTTGAATCAAGAAAATAATTGAGACCGAAAAATATTACAACAATCGTAGTATTTTATTTCAAACAATATGAATATTACAGTCTCTATGAATCGTCTGATTCTTCCTTTTAACAGTAAATACAATAGTCTTCGAGATTAATCTTGAATTTTATTTTATTTTAATTCAAGTGATTGATCTTGATTTTGATGTGTTTTATACCAAGGGCTTGCAGCTTGTTTTCAATCTTCGTCTTGATCTTTTAATCCTTAAAACACTTGAATGTTTGTATCTTTTAGAGAAATCTGCAATGTTGGATTCACGAGCTCTCACTTGATTCTTGTTATGAATTCTGGTCCGTTTTTTGAGTTATGAAAACCCCTGCTTATAGTCGTGGAAGACAAGAGTTGTGATGAGAACAAACTCTTCCCGAAATCAGATTGAAGCATGACAAGGCCACATTTGATTGGCCAGAAACACGTGTGACACAGTTTTATTGGCCTTTTATTTGACTTACCATGTCTTGTCATTTGACGTGTGGCATGATCCTATTGACTCTTCCGTTTGACTTGGCGTGCCACGTCAATTGACCAGAGTACCAAATTGAGGCTCTAGCAAGATGACATCTTAGGTTTAATAAACTGGCTTCATCACTGTAGCTCAATAAACTTGAACTTATTTATTAAGTTCATGTATATTTTAGTCTTATATATAAGCCCAATAAATTTATTTGGACTAATACATTTTTAATTTAAAATATAATTTAATTAATTTATGAATTTAATTCAATAATTTTATATGCGTACAGACACAAGTATATTTTTCAAGATAATATTATATAAAATAATGTATATCAATTGTCTAAATATTTAATTTGAGATAAAAGACTACATTGAAATGGTTTATAAAATTATAATATGTGTTTACCTACAAAAGATAGGAAAATTATAAACAAATTGTTTGATTTGTATAAGGTAATTTTTAATCGATTTTGATATCTTAACTAGGATTTTCTTTGAAGTAATTCAAATAAGAATATTTTAATAAGCATAGTTTTAATTGATTTTAAAGTGCTAAATATTAGAAAAATAATAAATAATTAGTTTATTCAATGTAAACTTATTTTAAAAGGATAAAAAATACGAATAACATTTCGTTAAGGTCCGTCGTGCTTTTAATATAGTATAGTATAAATCTTACATTTAGAGCCTTCAATATGACCCTGACTCGTCGGGCTGACGTAGTTTGTGATTCAATAGGACTGAGCTAAAGTTTTTGGAGCTATCTAATAACTGAGACTTTTTTAGCCTAGCTAAAGTCAAACTGTAATCTATGAAGCTTGATAAGACTGGGCTGGACCATCACGTAGAACCAAATAAAAAATAGTTAATTAATTTTTTTTATATATATAAAATAAGGAGTTAAAAATAACAAGAAAAATAGCTCAAACTCAAGTGTACTAAACCCATCGTATTTCAAATCCCCAAGGCCTAAGTCTTACAATTTAAATTTAAATTGTAAATTTCCTGAACTCTAAAAAGAAGGAGTCACTTTCTCGCTTTCACTTTTTATCTCTCTTGTGTTACTATTGTGTTCTCCAGGTTTAATTCTAAGCATATGAGTATTTTCCTCTTAATTTCTCTTAATTTTCTGTTTTGTCTTTTTTCATATTCATAATTTTATCGTTTTATTGTGTATCCTCTCTCCATTCTTCGTCGTTCGTTGTATGATAAATGATCAAAATATATATTTTCGAGTGTTTAATCTCATTTCTGCGGGATTTACATGATTAATAAGGTGAGTTATGCTCATTATATTTTTCTTGTATGTAGGAACGAGTTTGGATAACAGTTGATCAAAATAGGATGATTTAACACAAGAAAAAAAGCCGAGAAGCAAGAACAAGGGAGCATGTCACAGGGCATCGTCGCACAAAATATGGCACAACGGGGGAGATGACACTTTCTCAAAACAGTTAAGTATAGACAATTGGTACTGAATCTGGCGTGGATAAATATAAAAAGCTGGGAGCGTGCCACCAGACTGCGCGACGTGCGAGTCCTGGCATGCAACCTAGTTCTTTATTCTGTAATTGGAGAGAACTAATCCTTCCCATACCAACCCTACTCCATATAAATATAACTTTACATTATTTTTAAAATATTAGACAATATTTTTGAAGGCAAGAACACATAAGGAGCAAGATGGAAGATTCAAAAAAAAAAATTAATCTTCTTTTTTATTTTTTCATTATTGCTTATGAATTCTAGTATTGTATTTATGCATACTATTACAAGTAGCTAATTTTACTATTTGGGAGTTTAATAGAACCTTTTAAGTGATGAATTTCTTCTGACATTTTAATATAACCAAGCCTTTAGATTTCTCTATTTATTCAATTATGTGTTTATTTAAGTTAATTGAAGGGTCCTTGATTGATTATGTGTATTTATTATGTTTTGCTTGAGAAAAAAATATATACTCAGGTAGTTGCTGTTGCACCCCTTTTTCTCGCAAAATCGGGTTTCGACACATGATAACTCTTTTAAGGAAGAGTAGTAAAAGAGAGAGTCGACACCTAACAGATTGAGGTGCGTTAGGGCACCTGTTTGCAAATAACTTCTGATTAACCAGTTGCGTCACTAAAGATCGGGTAAGGGCTCAAATTACCTTGAAGAGAAGGTGTCAGGCACTCCTTGAGGTCCACAACAGTGGGTCCCGACCGAACTCGAATTATATGAATTAGTCTAAGAGATAGGAAGCAATTTGGGCAAATAAACGATTGACTTTAAACAGAGGTGGGGGTCCTAAGTTTTTTAACCTAAAGGATCACACTGTGCAACATAAATAATATTTCGTAACTCCCTCCAGATGGGGTGTTACTCATATTATTCAGCGGGCACAGATTATCATCTCTTGCTACCCAATTACTATCTTTAAGTTGTTTGCCTAAAGCACACTAGTCAATTCTAAATCGTACTATATGCGTGCACTACCTGTCTCATGCCTTTAGGGTGGTCCTAGACTTTAACTTAGGTTGCTTAAAAGGGAAAATACTACGCGACATAAAAAATAATTTAGGACTTTCACATATAAACAAGTAAGGGCTCAAGTTAACCACCATACTTAGACAACAAATGCACGCCAAACTGATTAACATTGACAAATTTTAATTAATTAAGGTTGCAGAATCCTATAGGTAGGATATCTATATGATGCTAAGTTAATGGGTAGATATTATACATAAAAGTCATTTCCTTAATACGCTTTCCAAAACCTATATGGTTTGCCTACTGATTTTAAGCATAAATGGATTAAACCTATAGGCATGATGTCTAGTATTTTACGCGATAATAAACAGTGGTAATCACAAAAGCATATTCAGAATCACTTTTTTGATCCTATAAGGAGGTTTTATAATGATGACAATAACGCAGCGTCTGAAAACTCGGGCAAGATGATAATTAAACGAATTCAGATCTATAGGCATGTTTTTTACAATTAATCCGATTTTAGATCCTATAGACATAATTTCTATAATTTGTGAATAGGGAAGCATGTAAGTCGAATCTTGCACGTACATTGAATCACACAATTTCCTATAGGCATGGTTTCTAACAAATGGAACACAATTGAACGAAGTATTGAACCTAAGGGCAGGATGACTAACATATAATGATTGAACATAATAAGATACCTATATGCATGATTTCTAACACACATTGACATACAATGGCACATTACGGAACCTATAGGCATGATTTCTACCAAATTTATTGCAAGTATAAGATAAAAATCCCTTTCCCAATTTCACTAATACCCCACAATGTTGTTATAATAATTATTACAGACCCAGAATGAATATAACAAAATACAGAGGAGAATAACTATAGGGAACCTATAGCAGGCCCAAGGATAGTCCTGGCCAGGCCAGGCCTTCGTTCACAACAGTCCCAAAGTTACATATTCATAGATATAGAGCAGCCAACGGTTGAGTGATTCACCCAGGGAGTACAAGACAAGGTGGAGCATAAAGAACCAAGGCCCTAGTGTGTCAGAGTTCCCAAGGGCTTCAAGAACCCAGGGCAATGCTCGCACTAGGGTGGTTAACAGAGATAGTTAAGAGGATGGATCAGTGGACCCAATCCTAGTGTGTTAGAGTTCACGAAGGTCTCAAATGAACCCTGAGCAGTGCTCACACTAGGGAGGACAAATGACAGAACTTAGGTAGCATTGGCTAAGAGCGGGACTCAAAAGAGTTTAAGTGATAGGGAAAAAAAGGACCAAAATATATAAACAAGAGTTCGGGGGTTCAGACATGATCAAATTGGGTAAACAAGCAGACACATAAATACATCATAAACCTTGAAAGAGAACATGTTTCACACTTAGCACAGTTGCAGTCACATGCTAAAAATATGCAAAGAACATGTTTGCAAGTTTGGCAAAGTCATAGGTACAAAGTGAGTTAAAGCATGCTTGAATTAAGTTAAGTACATATTCTAATGTTATTATCAAGAAAACCAGAACAACATCATTGTCACGACCCAATTTACCCTCCGAAAGGCATCGTGACGGCACCTAGTCTCTACGACTAGGTAAGCCTAATTGCGGAATAAATATTAAATAGAAGCAATGAAATAAGGACGAAAATAAGTGAGTCTACAAATAAAACATCGCCACCTGACGCGTTCAAAATACAACCTTCCCAAAAACCCGGAATATAACTTTAGTCACAAGCTCTGTCTAAAAATAGCTATATACAACGTAAGGGAATTTACATGAAAAATCTATCTAAATCTGGAGCGGAAGGTGACTCGAAGGGCTTTGCGGACGCGGTACAATTTACCTTTCGGTCTCCTAGAAGCTGCTGCTCAGACCCCTAGCCACGAAACTGAGTGTTGGTACATGGATCTGCACACGAAGAACATGTGCAGGAAAGAGCATGAGTACACCACAAATTGGTACCCAGTAAGTGCCAAGCCTAATCCCAGTCGAGTAGTGACGAGGTCAGGTTAAGGCTCTACTGGATTTTTATAGTAAAAACAGTTTAAAATTTGAACAGAGAGATATAATAAGCCGAGGCAAATCAGGAGAAACAATTAGCTAAAAGAAAATAATGACAGGGAGCCCTCGACTCAGCACATCATATATCACAGTAACAAGTATGCAATGCAGTACAAGGGGAAAGCTCCCGGAATCTTGTCTGTAGTCTCAATTTAAATATGCAATGCAGTACAGGGGGAAAGCTCCCGGAATCTCGTTTGTAGTCCCAATTTAAATATGCTATGCAGTACAGGGGGGAAATCTCCCGGAACCTCGTCCGTAGTCCCAATTTAAATATGCAATGCAATACAGGGAGAAAGCTCCCGGAATCTCATATGTAGTCCCAATTTAAATATGCAATGCAATACAAATATCGAATACAATTTTTATTTAAAACAGTTCAGGAAAAATCACAGGCAAAAATATAGATAAAACTACCTAAACATGGTGCACATAGTAACAACTAGGGGAAGTTCAAGTAAAACAGGTAGACATGCTACTTCCTAATCTAAACTACATAGTCTATACATGAAACAGTGAAATAGGAATGAAATGATTTAAGTCATGGAGGGAAAAAATGGAGTTTTAGCAACAATGGCCCGTGTACGTACTTGTCACCTCACGTACACGACACCGAAACAATATAAAACTGTATAAAAATAGCCTATGGGGAAGTCCCCAACACAGAGTTAGGAAAGCCACTTACCTCGACTGCACTACTCAACTCAAAACCACGCTCTTGCCACGAGTATCCGACTCCGAATGGCCCAAATCTATTCAATTCGATTGCATAGTGTAAATATCACTTTAAGGAATCAAAATAGCTAATGAGTTCGAGGCTAATACGCGAAATTAGGAAAATTTCCCAAAAAGTCCCCTGGGCCCACGTCTCAGAATCGAGTGAAAGTTACAAATATAGAACATCCATTCACTCACGAACTCACTCGAATAAGAATCATCGAAAACCGATGTCAAAATCTTATTAAATTTTTGGATTTCTAATTGGGGAAACTTCTTCCCGCTTTCATGATTTTTCACCCAATTCATTGATTGCATGGAAGAATTTTCTATAGATAAATGATATACAAGTGAAATAAGGTTTGGAATTGTTACCTATGAATCTTTTCCTTAAAACCCACTCCAAATCGCCTACACCCGAGCTCCAAATTATATTTAGAAGATATGAAATTCAAGCCCTCGAATTTGATATAAACTGCTCAGCGATCCCGCACCTACGCCCCTTGGACCGCACCTGCGGAAAATCCATCGCAGGTGCGAAAACCCACTAAAAGGACCGGGGCCGCACCTGCGGACTCCCAACCGCACCTGCGAGACCCGGTTGATCTTTACCAAGCTCGCACCTGCGAGCCCCTCTTCTGCACTTTCATGTCCGCACCTGCGAAAAATCCATCGCAAGTGCGAGACACCAGAACCAACAATGGTTCAGCTATTTCCAAGTTCCAAAAATCACCTGTTGAGCTTCCGAAACATCCCCGAGACCCGCGGGACCTCAACCAAACTTACCAACCAGTCCTAATTCCTTATTCAAACTTAGTCGAGCCTCCAAAACACACCACCTAACACCAAAATTACCAATTATACACGGATTCAAGCCTAAGAATTTATGAAATTTCCAAAATCTACAACTGATGCCGAAACACATCAAAACTAGTCCGAATCACCTCAAATCTTACACACAGGTCACAAATGACACAACGGACCCACAACCACTCTCGAAATTCCATTCCGAGCACGATATAAAAATTTCACCTATTGGTCGAAATCGTCGAATTTCTAACTTTCGCCAATTCAAGCCTAAATCTACTACAGACCTTGAAAACACATTCCGGACACGCTCCTAACTCCGAAATCACCCAACAGAGCTAACAGAGTTGATGGAATCCCATTCCGGGCCCGTCTTCACACAGTTCCAACTGCGGCCCAATTTCTCAAGCTTAAACTCACATATAAGGACTGTGTCCAAAAACTCTCTGAATTTCACCACTCAACGTTCCGAAAAGTCCCAAAAGCAGAAATAGACATGGGGAAAGCAGTTATTAGGGGATCGGTGCACTAACTCTCAAAACGACCTACCGGGTAGTTACATTCTCCCCCTCTTAAGAAAATCGTTCGTCCTCGAACGATTATAGAGACATACCTGAAGCTGTGAAAAGATGAGGGTACTAACTGCGCATATCCTGCTCGGTCTCCCAAGTCGCCTCCTCAACCGACTGACCCTCTACTTAACCTTTATTGATGCAATATCCTTTGACCTGAGCTTTCTGACCTGTCTATCCAATATAGCTATTGGATCCTCAACATATGATAAATCCTTGTCCAACTGGACTGAACTGAAATCCAAAACATGAGTCGGGTCACCGTGATACTTTCAGAGCATGTAGACATGAAATACTGGATGAACTCCTGCTAGGTTGGGAGGTAGGGCTAGCTCATAAGCAACCTCCCCAACACGTCACAACACCTCAAAAGGGCCAATAATTCTCGGACTCAGCTTACCCTTCTTCCCAAACTTCATGACGCCCTTCATAGGCGATACCCGAAGCAAAACCCGATCACCAACCATAAATGCCAAATCACGAACCTTCCGGTCCGCATAACTCTTCTGCCTGGACTGAGTTGCGCGAAGTCTCTCCTGAATCACCTTCACCTTGTCCAGGGCATCCTGGACCAAATCTGTACCCAACAATCGGGCCTCGCCCGGCTCAAACCATCCCACTGGGGCTCGGCACCGTCTACCATACAAAGCCTCATACGACGCCATCTGAATGTTGGACTTGTAGCTGTTATTATAAGCAAACTATGCAAGTGGCAAGTATCGGTCCCATGACCCTCCAAAGTCCATCACACAGGAACGAAGCATATCCTCAAGAATCTGAATCGTGCGCTCGAACTGCCCGTCCGTCTGAGGTTGAAAGGCTGTACTCAACTCTACCCTGGTGCCTATCTTCTGTTGAACGGCTCTCCAGAATCGTGAAGTGAACTGTGTACCTCTGTCTGAAATGATAGATACAGGAATACTCGTGAAGGCGAACAATTATAAATTTCCGCCAACCTCTCGAAGGAGTATGTAGTCAACACCAGAATGAAATGGGCTGACTTGGTCAGCCGATCCACAATCACCCAAATAGCATCGAACTTCTTCAAAGTCCAAGGAAGTCCAACCATAAAGTCCATGGTGATTCGCTCCCACTTCCACTTTGGAAGCTCAACATGTTGAAGTATCCCTCCCGGTCTCTGATGCTCATACTTGACTTGATGACAGTTAATACACTTGGCCACAAACTCCATTATATCCTTATTCATCCTTCTCCACCAATAGTGTTGTCTCAGACCCTGGTACATCTTCGCGGTACCGGGATGAATGGAATACCGCGAGCTATGGGCCTCATCAAGAATCAACTCCCGAAGCCCATCTACGTTGGGAAAACAGATCCGACCCTGCATATTCATCACACAGTCATCTCCTATAGTCACATACCTGGCGTCACCTCGCCGAATCCTGTACTGAAGAACAAGAAGGTGGGTATCATCATACTGGCGCCCTCAAATGCGATCATAGAGAGAAGACCGAGCCACCACACAAGCTAACACCCGTCAAGGCTTTGAAAGATTCAACCTCACAAACTGACTGGCTAAGGACTGAATATCTAAGGCTAAGGGCCCCTCAACTGCCGGAAGATATGCCAAATTCACCAAGCTCTCCGCCCGGCGACTCAAGGCGTCGGCCACCACATTGGCCTTCCCCGGGTGGTATAATATAGTGATGTTATAGTCCTTTAGCAACTCCAACCATCTCCGCTGGCGCAAATTGAGGTCCTTATGCTTGAATATGTGTTGCAAACTCCGGTGATCAGTGAAAATCTCACAGGGAACACCGTATAAATAATGACGCCATATCTTCAGTGCGTGAACAATCGCTGCCAACTCGAGATCATGAACTGGATAGTTCTTCTCATGCACCTTCAACTGTCTAGACGCGTAGGCAATCACCCTACCGTCCTGCATCAACACCGCTCCAAGGCCAATCCTCGAAGCATCACAATAGACGGTATAGGACCCTGAACCCGTAGGCAATACCAACACTGGAGCTGAAGTCAGGGTTGTCTGGAGCTTCTGAAATCTCTCCTCACACTCTTCAGTCCACCTGAACGGAGCACCCTTTTGAGTCAACCTGGTCATCGGTGCTGCAATGGATGAAAATCCCTCCACAAAACGGTGGTATTACCTAGCCAAACCAAGGAAATTGTGGATCTCCGTAGCTGATGACGGTCTAGGAGAACTCTGCACCGCCTCCACCTTCTTCGGATCTACTTTGATCCCATCCCAAGACATAATGTGGCCCAAGAATACCACTGAATCAAGCCAAAACTCACATTTAGAGAATTTTGCATACAATCTCTTCTCCCTCAAAGTCTGAAGCACAGTCCTCAAGTGTTGCTCATGATCTTCCCGTGATCGGGAATACACCATAATGTCGTCAATAAACACAATGCCGAAGGAATCAAGATAAGGCCGGAACACACTGTGTATCAAATGCATAAAAGTTGCTGGGGCATTGGTCAGCCCAAATGACATAACGAGAAACTCATAGAGGCTATATCTGGTCCTGAAGGCAGTCTTCAGGATATCCGGCTCCCAAATCTTCAGCTGATGATAGCCAGAACGCAAGTCAATCTTGGAGAATACCCTGGAACCCTGTAACTAGTAGAATAAACCATCAATGCGAGGCAAGGGATACCTATTCTTCACGGTGACCTTGTTCAACTGCCGATAATCAATACACATACGCATAGAGCCATCCTTTTTCTTCACAAATAATATTGGAGCACCCCAAGGTGATACACTGGGTCTGATGAAACCTTTATCAAGAAACTCCTGTAACTGCTCCTTCAACTCAGGAGGAGCCATATGGTAAGGAGGGATAGAAATGGTCTGAGTGCCCGACAACAAATCAATGCCAAAATCAATATCTCTGTCGGGCGGCATACCCCAAAGATCAGCTGGGAATACATAAGTGAAGTCCCTCACTACTGGGACTGACTCAACTAGAGGGGTATAAACACTGACATCTCTCACATAGGCCAAGTACGCATCACACCCCTTCTCAACCATCCACTGAGCCTTAAGAAACAAAATGACCATGCAGGGAGTATACTCTAAGGTACCTCTCCACTCACATTTTGGTAAGCCTAGCATAGCCAGCGTCACGGTCTTAGCGTGACAATTAAGAATAACATAATGGGGCGAAAACCAGTCCATGCCCAAGATAACATCGAAATCTACCATGCTAAGTAATAATAAATCAGCCCCTGGTCTCAAAATCACTAAGAGAAATCAAACACGATCGATATACGCGGTCCACAACTAAAGAGTCCCCCACAGGATTAGATACATAAACAGGGGAACTCAAAGAATCCCAAGATGTCCCCAAATGTGGAGCAAAATAAGAGGACACATATGAATACGTAGATCCTGGATCAAATAATATTGAGGCATCCCTATGGAAGACAGGGACAATACCTGTGATGATTGAGTCTGAAGCAACAGCCTCGGAACAGGCTGGAAGGGCATAGTATCTGGCCTGACCTCCCCCTTTAGGGCGACCCCTACCTCCCCGACCCCCACCTCGAGCTGACTGACGAGGTGGAGTGGCAGCTGGGGCTGGAAGAATAGCCGGAGGACCCGACGGAGCACGTGGAGGCTGATAAGACTGTGGAGGTGCACCCCTCTTGGCCCTGGGGCAATCTCTAATCACGTGACGAGTGTTACCACACTCAAAGCAATTCCTCAGAGGACGCTGCGGCTGAGACTGAATAGGAGTTGGCCTGCTAGGCTGGCCGGAAATAACACCTCAAACTGGAGGCACACTGGATACTGGTGGTGCATAATAGAACTCCTGAGGTCTAGGAGGAGCTGGAATATCGCTGGCTACTGGAAGGGCTGAATGAATAGGGCAAACCACAAATCCTCTACCGTGGCGTGCTGCTGGTGGACGAGCTCCTGAAAAATAGCCAGTCTCTCGAGACCTCTTGGCCTCTCTCTCCTCTCTGTCCCGGGCGAACATGCTCTCTACTCTCCTGACAATACTCACTGCCTGCTGGTAAGTGATATCCATCTCCAGCTCTCGGGCCATACTGGTCCAAATACTAGGATGGAGCCCATCTATGAAACGGCGAACCCGCTCTCTAACTGTGGTAACCAAGGCCGGTGCATGCCGAGCTAACTCGCTGAAACGGACTGCATACTCCGACACAGTCATAGTACCCTGGCGCAACTGATCGAACTTTGCGTGCCAAGTATCCCTGAGGCTCTAAGGGACATACTCTCACAGAAACATCTCTGAAAACTGAGTCCAAGTGAGTGAGGCTGCCTCGTCCGGACTACTCAGCTCATAGGCCCGCCACTATTGATATGTCGCTCCCCTCAACTGGAAAGAGGTGAAAGAAACCCCATTGGTCTCCACAATTCCCATAGTGCGGAGAATATGATGACACTCCTCAAGAAATCCCAGAGCGTCATCTGAAGCTAGTCTGCTGAAAGTAGGTGGGTGGTACTTTTTGTATCTCTCGAGTCTGAGCTGCTCGGCCTCAAAAGTCGCTGCCCTAGCATCATGCTGAACTAGAGTCGCTGGGGGCATAAGAATATACTCTGGGGCCTGATCAACCTAGCCCCTCTGCTCAGGAGTGCGGGCTGCGGGAGTCTGTGCCCCTACCCCGGCATGAGATGTAGCGGGAGCTATCGGAAGTAGTCCAGCCTGAGCTAGAGTACTGAACATGCTCATGAAATGAGCTAAAGTGTCCTGCAAGGCTGGAGCAACAATAGCGACCTCTTGTGTCGGCTCTCCAGCTGAGACTGCCATAGGCTCCTCTGTCGCTGCTCTCGCCAGTGCTCGGGCTGCACCGCGTGGCCGTCCTCTACCCCGCCCCCGGCCTCTTGCATCTTTGGCAGGGGGCTCGGGTGCATGGTCGTCGATCCTCCTAGTACGGGTCCTCACCATTTGTGGGAAACAATAAAATAGAATTTTAGAATTTTTTATGTCAATAACTCGCACGAAAAGGAAATCAAAGAAATATGATTGTTCTTAACAGTTACATAGCCTCCTGAAGATATATACGGACGTCTCTCCTGAAGATATATACGGACGTCTCCGCACCGATCCGCGAGACTCTAATAAACCGATTTGTGACTCCTATGAACCTAGACACTCTGATACCAACTTGTCACAAACTGATTTACCCTATGAAAGGCATCGTGATGGCACCTAGTCTCTACGACTAGGTAAGCCTAATTGTGGAACATATATTAAATAGAAGCAATGAAATAAAGACGGAAAAGTGAGTCTACAAATGAAACATCGCCAACTGGCGCGTACAAAATATAACCTTTCCAAAAACCCGAAATATCACTTTAGTCACAAGCTCTGTCTAAAAATATCTCTATACAACATAAGAGAATTTACATGAAAAATCTATCTAAATCTGGAGTGGAAGGTGACTCGAAAGACTCTGTGGACGCGACCGAATTTACCTTTCGATCTCCTAGAAGCTGCTGCTCAGACCCCTAGCCAAGAAACTGAGTGCTGGTACATGGATCTGCACACGAAGAACATGTGCAGGAAAGGGCATGAGTACACCACAAATTGGTACCCAGTAAGTGCCAAGCCTAACCCCAGCCGAGTAGTGACGAGGTCAGGTTAAGGCTCTACTGGATTTTTATAGTAAAAACAGTTTAAAATTTGAACAGAGAGATATAACAAGTTGAGGCAAATAAGTAGAAACAATGAGCTAAAAGAAAATAATGACAGGGAGCCCTCGACTCAGCATAACATATGTCACAGTAACAAGTATGCAATGCAGTACAGGGGGGAAGCTCCCGGAATCTCGTCAGTAGTCCCAATTTAGATATGCAATGCAGTACAGGGGGAAAGCTCCCAGAATCTTGTCCGTAGTCCCAATTTAAATATGTTATGCAGTATAGGGGGAAAGCTCCCGGAACCTCGTTCGTAGTCCTAATTTAAATCTGCAATGCAGTACAGGGGGAAAGCTCCCGGAATCTCGTCCGTAGTCCCAATTTAAATATGCAATGCAGTACAAATACCAAATACAATTTTTATTTAAAACAGTTCAGGAAAAATCACAGGCAAAAATATGGATAAAACTACCTAAACATGGTGCACATAGTAACAACTAGGGGAAGTTCAAGTAAAACAGGTAGACATGCTACTTCCTAATCTAAACTACATAGTCGATACATGAAACAGTGAAATAGGAATGAAATAATTTAAGTCATGGAGGGAAAAAATGGAGTTTTAGCAACAATGACCCGTGTACGTACTCGTCACCTCACGTACACGGTGCCCAAACAACATAAAATAGTATAAAAATAGCCTAGGGGGAAGTCCCCAACACAGAGTTAGGCAAGCTACTTACCTCGACTACGCTACTCAACTCAAAACCACGCTCTTGCCACGAGTATCCGACTCCGAATGGCCCAAATCTCTTCAATTCGATTGCATAGTGTAAATATCACTTTAAGGAATCAAAATAGCTAATAAGTTCGAGGCTAATACGCAAAATTAGGAAAATTGTCCAAAAAGTCCCCCGGGCCCACGTCTCGGAATCGAGGGAAAGTTACAAATATAGAATACTCATTCACTCACGAACTCACTCGAATAAGAATCATCGAAAACCGATGTCAAAATCTTATTAAATTTTTGGATTTCTAATTGGGGAAACTTCTTCCCACTTTCATGATTTTTCACCCAATTCATTGATTGCATGGAAGAATTTTCTATAGATAAATGATATACAAGTGAAATAAGGTTTGGAATTGTTACCTATGAATCTTTTCCTTAAAACCCACTCCAAATCGCCTACACCCGAGCTCCAAATTATATTTAGAAGATATGAAATTCAAGCCCTCAAATTTGATATAAACTGCTCAGCGATCCCGCACCTGCGCCCCTTGGACCGCACCTGCGGAAAATCCATCGCAGGTGTGAAAACCCACTAAAAGGACTGGGGCCGCACCTGCGGTCACTGGGCCGCATCTGCGGCTCCGCACATGCGGACTCCCAACCGCACCTGCGAGACTCGGTTGATCTTGACCAAGCTCACACCTGCGAGCCCCTCTTCTGCACTTGCATGTTCGCACCTGCGAAAAATCCATCGCAAGTGCGAGACACCAGAACCAGCAATGGTTCAGTTGTTTCCAAGTTCCAAAAATCATCCGTTGAGCATCCAAAACATCCCCGAGGCCCCCGGGACCTCAACCAAACTTACCAACTAGTCCTAATACCTTATCCAAACTTAGTCGAGCATCCAAAAGACACCACCTAACACCAAAACCACCAATTATACACGGATTCAAGCCTAAGAACTTATGAAATTTCCAAAATCTACAACTGATGCCGAAACACATCAAAATTAGTCCGAATCACCTCAAATTTTACACACAGGTCACAAATGACACAACGGACCTACAACCACTCTCGAAATTCCATTCCGAGCCTGATATCGAAATTTCACCTATCGGTCGAAATCGCCGAATTTCTAACTTTCGCCAATTCAAACCTAAATCTACTATAGACCTTGAAAACACATTCCGGACACGCTCCTAACTCCAAAATCACCCAATGGAGCTAACGGAATTGACAGAATCCTATTCCGAACCCGTATTCACACAGTTCCACCGCGGCCCGATTTCTCAAGCTTAAAATCACATATAAGGACTATGTGTCCAAAATCTCTTCGGATTCACCACTCAACGTTCCGACAAGTCCCAAAAGCAGAAATAGACATAGGGAAAGCAATTATTTTGAGATCGGGGCGCTAACTCTCAAAACAACCTACCAGGTCGTTACAATCATGGAAAAGGGGAAGGCATCATATTAGCAAAAAAAAAGGGTGGAATTACAATTATAAGTTAAGACACATATACTAAGCAAAATCATGTCAAGTAGTAGGTACTATTGAAACAAAGGTGACCCCGCTTACATCAAAGGTTTATTTTCAAAGCATCAATCCAAGCATGATGAGACAGTCATTCAAAATTACAAACAAACATCAGAGGGGTGTGGGGGTCGAGTGATCATGTTGACATAATAGTAGAGAGGCCGATTACAACTAGCAGTAAGAATCATAGCTGTAAGACATTCACTACAAGGGGTTAAGGATAAGGGAATAAACATGTTCATAGGCATTCAAGGGTGATATACTAACTGGATAGACCTTAAAGAAGTTTAAATAACTTCAGAACAGGTAACATTAGGAGTAAACAAGTGTTAGAGGGACTAAGACATACAAAACTGGTAAGATAATGCCTAAACATATCTCATATGCATATTGGATCATGGATTCAGTAATATTAACATGTACAAATCAGGTATATGTAAGAATGAAAGTGCAAAAGTTAAGTGACTCGCCAGTTAGAGAGAAAAAATGCACAAAATAATGGAAGTCCACAACATATAGCAAAATTTCAGAACTGAATGGCCTTGGCTTCCATCCGACCAAAGTTGGAATATAGAATGCAAAAACAGAATAACTTTAGGTCTAGTAAGTTATAGTTCCAAAAATCATCCGTTGAGCATCCAAAACATCCCCGAGGCCCCCGGGACCTCAACCAAACTTACCAACTAGTCCTAATACATTATCCAAACTTAGTTGAGCCTCCAAAAGACACCACCTAACACCAAAACCACCAATTATACACGGATTCAAGCCTAAGAACTTATGAAATTTCCAAAATCTACAACTGATGCCGAAACACATCAAAATTAGTCTGAATCACCTCAAATTTTACACACAGGTCACAAATGACACAACGGACCTACAGCCACTCTTGAAATTCCATTCCGAGCCCGATATCAAAATTTCACCTATCGGCCGAAATCGCCGAATTTCTAACTTTCGCCAATTCAAACCTAAATCTACTATAGACCTTGAAAACACATTCCGGACACGCTCCTAACTCCGAAATCACCCAACGGAGCTAATGGAATTGACAGAATCCTATTCCGAACCCGTATTCACACATTTCCACCGCGGCCCGATTTCTCAAGCTTAAAATCACATATAAGGACTATGTGTCCAAAAACTCTCCGGATTCACCACTCTACGTTCCGACAAGTCCCAAAAGCAGAAATAGACATAGGGAAAGCAATTATTTGGAGATCGGGGCGCTAACTCTCAAAACAACCTACCAGGTCGTTACAATCATGGAAAAGGGGAAGGCATCATATTAGCAAAAAAAAAAGGGTGGAATTACAATTATAAGTTAAGACACATATACTAAGCAAATCATGTCAAGTAGTAGGTACTATTGAAACAAAGGTGACCCAACTTACATCAAAGGTTTATCTTAAAGCAGCAATCCAAGCATGATGAGACAGTCATTCAAAATTACAAACAAACATCAGAGGGGTGTGGGGGTCGAGTGATCATGTTGACATAATAGTAGAGAGGCCGATTACAACTAGCAGTAAGAATCATAGCTGTAAGACATTCACTACAAGGGGTTCAGGATAAGGGAATAAACATGTTCATAGGCATTCAAGGGTGATACACTAACTGGATAGACCTTAAAGAAGTTTAAATAACTTCAGAACAGGTAACATTAGGAGTAAACAAGTGTTAGAGGGACTAAGACATACAAAACTGGTAAGATAATGCCCAAACATATCTCATATGCATATTGGATCATGGATTCAGTAATATTAACATGTACAAATCAGGTATATGTAAGAATGAAAGTGCAAAAGTTAAGTGACTCGCCAGTTAGCGAGAAAAAATGCACAAAATAATGGAAGTCCACAACGTATAGCAAAATTTCAGAACTGAATGGCCTTGGCTTCCATCCGACCAAAGTTAGAATATAGAATGCAAAAACAGAATAACTTTAGTTCTAGTAAGTTATAGTGAGTTTAGAAAGAATAGTTGATAGGTCCTCTAAAGTAAATGGGGGGAAGAGTATGTATAGTGATATAAATCAACACATAAACATGGAAACCCGTCAGCCATATGCAAGAAAATATTCTAGAATCAGTTATAGGTAATTAGGGCACAAATCAAGGGATTCAACAAATTAAGGAAGCACCCCAAAATTATTCAGAATATTTAAGGCATAAACACATAATACAAGGAATGTAAAATCGTTTATAATGTTAAAGCAGATAAAAATTAGGGAAACACAAAATTATTCAGAATATTCAGGCACGTATTAAAACACAAATAATATTAAAATGAAAAATTATTCAGAATATTTAAGCAAGTATTAAAGTAAAAGTCAGGAAAAACATAAAAGAAGGGAAGTAATCAAACACATAAAGGAAAGGTTCACTAGAATCAGTAAGAAAAGGATAGTTTTAGAGAAAGTATAAAATTGGTGGAAAATACAAAATAAGGTAAAAAATCACACGAGATGGGATGAATAGAAACAGAATAGCGTTAAAAAAAATCAGAAAATAGGACCTATTTAGGTCCGATCGAAATGGTTTGTGGATAAGTAAGAATCACAGAAAGATATGAACATGCTCGTTACTCACAAAGAATCAATGATGAACATAGACGGAATAACCAAAGAAGTCAGAGGTGTGAATCGATTTGGTTCGATTTTGGCAAGATTTGCTTGCCATGTTAGGCAAGCAACTAAATAAGATCATAGACGAGTGGCCAGTGGTGAGGAGAGGCAAATAAGGCAAGGGAATCCATAGTGGATTGAGTTTTGGGGTTGGATTTGGGAGGGTTTGATAGAACGGCGGCTAGGGTTCATGAAATGAGAGACGAGAGAGTTATAGGGCCCGGGGGTGTAGAATGATTAGGGTTAGGGGTTTGGTATAGTTAAAGAGGCGGGTGTAACGTGGACCGTTGATCTCTGATTTAAAGGGTCCTGGGTCGGGTATTAAAATGGGTATGGGGACTGGGCTAATGGGTTTTTGGCCAAGGGTATTGGGATGGTGTAAGTGTGTTGGGTAACATCCGAAAATAGGGGATTTTAGGGCAAGATTTTAAATACCCACTATTTACAAATAAATAATTTATAAAAATAATTAATAAAAAAAAATATCAATGTGCATGAAAATGACTTAAAATTATTGCTTAACATAATATAAAAAGTCATTTTCTGTATAAATAATGTAATTATATATGTATATGGGCTATTATTGCAAAATGTGCAATTTAGCTCTAAAACAATGCAAATGTAAATTATGATAAATGCACTGAAAATATTAAAACCTAAAATTGGTATAAATGATAAGTTTAGATGATTAAATCATCATAAAAATAATTTGTAGGGTAATTATTGGATATTTATATAATAAAATGCAGAAATAAATTGATTTAAAGTCTTTAAAAATCATGAAAAATACTTGTGTATGCTTGTATATATATATATATATATATATATATATATATATATTAATATGAGGAAAAAATTGGGTAGCAACCGTTGTTGAACAACTTATTCCCTTGGTATATAAAAGGTTAATATGGTGGATTTAAAAGTGAGATTAGAGATAATAAAGCTTTGACATGGCAAGAGTGAACAATAGCAATTATCAACTAAAGTAGTTTGAGAGAATACATCTAATAAATTACTATGATTGCGCGAGAGAGAATCGCGATAAGTAAAGTACTCACTGCAATATAGAATAAATCGGAGAGATTACAGGTAACGCAACAAGAAGGATTCCAACAATCGGAAAAATCATAACTTTAGGCTTCCTTAATGTAGTCTACAACTTGTTGCTTTAATTAATTAATAATTTACTGCATTTTCATTATTTGCAATTAGTTAGTTTAAGCAATTAAAATCATTATTTGAATATTTCTTAAACTTGATTTGCTTGAATTCTTGTGATAGAAAAATTTGTGGTTGATAGGTTAATTCCTATAGGAGTCGACTCCGGACTCTAAGAGTAGATTATTTTGTAACAACCACTTCTCCTTTTATTAGGCATATTGAGCGTGATCAAATTCTAGCATTGTCGTCGGGGAATAAATGAAGTTATTCATTATAACTTGACACTATTTCTAGAATTTTCAGTTTAGAAGAGTTTTCCATGGTTCCAAAAATTTTCACCAAAATTTGTACGTTTAGAATCTTGTGTATGTCAGGTGTATGCCTAGAAGCTCCTCGAGAATAGGTGAACTGTTTGAAGATTTTTTGGATTAAGAGAAAGCATTTATGGAATTGAATCATGTGAAAAAAAAGATAAGAAAATAATTGATTAATAGGAGAAGTTCGAAAGTGAGATCAACATGAGTGACAATATGAATAACAACAATAACAATCCGAACAATAAGAACAATCGGGTTTTGGCACCTCTTATGCTAGAAGCTTCTCTCTATGACTAGGCACGACCCACCGCTGACAATTTGTCAGCAACAATTGTAGTACCCCACAAGCAGAAACTTTTCAAATCACGAACATGCTGTATTTGCAGAGCAAGGGATTGTTCTCCGGGTTCATACCGATGATCCATAGCAACACTTAAATTTTTTTTTCCCGATTTGAGTCACCCAAAAGTAGCCGAACATGACACCGAAAGCAATTAAGCTATTATTGTTTCCATACTCAGTGATTGGGGAAGCTCAGAATTAGTTCAATTCACTCTTTATAAGCATCATAATTACTTGGAAGGACTTAGTCAAGCAGTTCTTGAACAAGTTTTACCCAACCAACAAGACTACGAACCAAATTAATGAGATACTAAATTTTAAGTATAAACCGACTAAGAATTTGCAAAAACATGGAAAAAATCTAAAGGGATATTGGTAAAGTATCTGCACCATGGTATTCCAGATTAAATGTTCGGGCAATGGTTATACATACCGTTATCTGATAACCTGAAAGCTAATGTGCATGTTTCAGTAGGTGGAGCATTCTTGAGTCTTTCATTCACCAAGTGCAAGACTCTTTTTGACAAGATGGCAAAGAGCTCATGATGGATGACTAGATATACAACACGACACCAATTTTCCACTGCGTGCCTTTTGATCCAAAAATGCACTAGTTGAGAATGTAACAACCTGGATGACTCAGATTAACCTCTTGACAAGAAGATTGACGAATCAGGACAGAAGAAGGTTCACATAGTGGATACTATAAATGGAAGGTTATGGAGTCCTTTATTAATCAATGTTATGCCTAGTCATTGAGTGATGAAGGTGAAAATCAAAACTATCAAGAGGACATGAATTAGGTAAGCAACTTTAGTGGCCATTAATATGTCTTGAATTGAAATTGTTGTTATATGAAGTAAATTTCATTGTTGATTTACTTCCCGTACTTATGTATTGTTGTTGAAATTCTTATACACATTGTTGTTGAGTCGTGGGCTATGTATTGTTGTGGCATTGGTATTGATTATTTGAGAAATATTGTGGCGTATGGTCACGTGGTTTGCGGTTGATTGTTGTGATGTGATTGAGATGCCCATGCGGCGACATAAAGGCGGTGTGTATATTAATGCGCATGCAGCGAGATAAGGGAGCTTATGCACGTGTTTCTAGTAAGGGGAACTACATTATTATGAAGCACACACAGTGAGATAAGGGGGCTAAAGTGCATAAAGCTATTTCAGAAAAATGTTATAAAAATGTGAAGCTCACGCGGGCATAAGGAAGATTTGTGGACTTGTGACTTGTGATTATGAGGTGTGGTATATCCGGGTGATTCTTGTTGTTATTCTTGAGATTTGTAAGGCTTGATGAGTTGAAGTTTTCATTGTTTTCTTTAATTGATTTCACTTTGTGTATTACTTTCTTTAGTTAATTTGCCATGTTATTACATGTTTGCTCTTTGTGTCCATTTATTGATTTTGCTTTCTGTTGTTAGCTACATATTGATATTTTGCACATGTCGTAAGTCTAGTGGGTGTCTTGACTTGAACCTCGTCACTACTCCACCGAGATTAGTCTTGATTCTTACTGATACTGTTTGTGGTATACTAATACTACGATTCTGCATATTTTTGTGCAGATTCAGGTACCTCGGACCGTGCTGGACGCAAGAGCGTTGACTTAGACATTGCGGAGACTTCAAGGTATACCTGCATGACACTCGCAGGCCTCAAAGTCACCTTCTAGTGATCATTTGCTATTGTTTCTCTTATTTCCAAACAATGTTGTACTTGAATTTTTTAATGAACTCGTAGTAGAGCTTATGACTCTATACTATTGTTTTTGGGTGTTGTATGGTTATTGCATTTCGCTATTGGTGTCGTTATTCCATTTACTATTTTTCATTTAATAATTAAAGTGAATTAATTCTACTGATCTTATCACCTGTTAGGCTTACCTAGTCTTAGAGACTAGATTCCATCACTATCCTAAATGTGGGATTTTGGGGTCATGACAAGTTCGTATTAGAGCCCTAGGTTCATAGGTTCTACAAGTCTTAAGAATATCTAGTAGAGTCTTGCAGATTGGTATGGAAACGTCTGTACTTATCTTCAAGAGGCTACAGAACTATTAGGAAATTCCACTTCTCTCATTCCTTATCGTGTAGATTTATTAATTTTGAAATTTGAGCCTTTGTCTTTCTATTCTCTCACAGATGGTGAGAACACAAGATTCAGTTACTGACGATGCTAACCCGGTGACGGTGTTGCTAAAGGCTGAGGAGGGACACGTGCCATAGCTAGAGCACCTGCCAAAGCAACAACTGAGGATCCAACAGTAGCTGTTGAGGAGCAGGCACCTGAGACGCCTATTGCTACCCATGGACTTGAGGAGACTTAGGCACATTTTCGGAGCATGTTTGGTACTTTAGCTCAAACGAGTTTGATTCCAATTGCACCAACTACTTCTCAAGCTGGGGGAGGAGCTTAGACTCCCGTCGCTCGTACTCTAGAGCAACCGGATCATGTTGATGAGGATCTGATTGCTATGCCGGTACAGCGCATGACTGCGGTTCAGCCTGAGGTCAGGCCAGTGGCATCAGAGGAGGAGCATAAGAGGTTAAAGAGTTTCAAGAAGTATTTTCCTCCTACTTTCAGTGGCATAGTTTCTGAGAATGCACAGGTTTTTCTAGACCAGTGCCACCATTTTCTCCGCACCATGTGCATCGTAAAGGTGAGCAGGGTCGACTTCACTATGTTTAACCTACGGGGTCAGCATATAGATGGTGGCATGCTTATGAGGATAGTCGACTAGTTGATGCAACGTCACTCACTTGGGCTCATTTTTCTTATCTATTTTTGAGGGAGTTTGTTCCCCAGATCCTCAAAGATGCGTTGCGTGCAGAGTTTGAGAAGTTCCTTCAGGGGACTATGACCGTGTCCGAGTATTCTAAGAGGTTTACTAAGCTATGTCGCCATGCACCTGCTTTGGTTTCTACAGTCAGAGAGCGAGTCTGCAGATTAATCGAGGGGCTCAATTATGGTCTCAGATTCGGGATGACATGTGAGTTGGAGACTGATACTCCATTTTAGCAGGTTGTTGAGGTCACTCGGAGGTTGGAGCGTATACGTGGCCAGGAGAGGAAGGATAAGGAGTCCAAGATACCTCGAGATTTTAGAGCATTTAGTGGTTCCCACATTGCAGTTTCAGCTCATCATGGAAAAGGTTATGTTAGTCGACCAATTCATTCGGCGCTTCAGGCTACTCACAGTGCTCCAGCTATTTTGAGGTCTCAGATCACCCATTGGGCACATCCACTATTCAGTGTACCTCTTGCATTAGGTGCCCACATCGGTGTTCTAGCCGACCGAGTCAGACTCAGTTCCAGAAGTCGTGCCCTCAACGAGGTGGTTTTGAGTGTGGTGATACTAGGCACATGGTGAGGGACTCTCTTAGACTTCAGAGGGGTGGACCTCCACAGGTGTCGCGCCACCCCCCCTTTTCCTCGCGGAGTTCGGAGTTTCTACATTTTTGAGACAACTCCCTTCCTTTTGGGATGGGATATGAAGAGTCTCCACCTAACGGGTTAAGGTGCATTACGACACCTAGAGTAATTAACTCATGAATATGACCCAAGGAAGTGATAGAGAATTCATCACGGAAGATACAATAGGATTTTCTATGACCATATCATTCATATAGGTAGTCAAAGGGTATGTAGGACTCCTTCAGGCACTCCAAATCATCGTTCTTTTTCAAAACCATCATTTTCAGAAAGCCCCCTAGCAGTATGGTTTTCCGGCACCAATAAACCCGGACTGTCCCAAGGTAATCCAGAGAATCCCCCTACCTCCTCCAAGAGAGGGGTCATTCCTATGGTGCCAAAACGGAACACGGACCTTTCTCGTCCCAAAACATAGTGGCCACTTTGATCAACATATTGTTTGATTGGATATCCAGTAAAAAGGGTAAGTTTCCGAGGACCCTTTTCACTTGGTCTTTGTCACTTGGCGAAAGGTCCTCCCACCAATCCAGCAACAATGGTGGTATTCTTTGGACCATGCCGAACCTGGGGACTCCGTGCCTCATTTCTGCAAAACAAATAAGGTTAGACCCTTTCCCCCTCAAGATTCGACTACTTATACATCAGTGATTATCATATTGGCACTTATTTCTCCAAATTAATGCACAAATCGTGGTTGCGTCCATTGGGATTATGTAAACCCCGGTGGACTTTTGGACAAGGCTTTTCCTAAAGGGTTATTATGTGGACAACATATTAACCCCGACTAGGTTTTGACCATGATGCATGTATAATAAATCAGAGTAAGGTTTCTATAGAGGTCTAGGCTGCTACCCTCAAGCGGACAACTTGAGGGGGAAAGGCACGCAACCGTCGACTGCACCGCTGATCAACTAGTTTTACCGTAAATAAGCATTTTTGAATTTAAAAGGTGATATATAGGAAGAGCACAAACACTCATCAAACGTTGCTATAAGATTGATTACGCACGAGTGGAATATGATGTGATCATGATTTATGCAACAATAAATAGCATGATGTCACGTATTTTCACGTTAAAAATGATAAATGCGGTATTTAATAATTGAAAGTTAAGAAAGGAAAACAAGGAAACAAGTTAGTTTCTGTAGAAATTCATAAGTGCTTGAAAATAGGCAATTAAATTCACAGAAAGGGGAAAGGGAAAGGGTGCGCACGTATTAACAGAATAAAGCATGCTTAAAGACTAATTCACGAAAAGCAAGTTCGTTATGGTAAGAGCCTAAAGGAAATCCCCAGCAGAGTCGCCATGCTGTCGCGCCCCCCTTTTTCCTCGCGGAGTCCGGGGTTTTGACATTTTTGAGACAACTCCCTTCCTTTTGGGATGGAATATGAAGAGTCGCCACCTAAGGGTTAAGGTGCGTTAGGGCACCTAGAGTAATTAACTCATGAAACTAGTTTGCATCATCAAAGATCGGATAAGGGCTCGAAATTACCTTGAGGGGAAGGTGTTAGGCACCCCTCGAGGTCCCCAATGGTGGGTCTTGGCCGAACTTAATTAAGCGAATTAGTCTTTAAAGAAAAATACAGCAATTAGACAACTATTATTTAAAAACATGAATTAAAGGGGTCCTAAGTTTTTTAGCCTATAGGATCATTTCTATGCAATACTTGGTAACTTTTGCCCAGGTTGTGGTGCTACACATAGTATTAGCGCACATGTCATCATCTCCTTTTACTACCCAATTACTATTTTTCAGTTGTTACTTAAAACGTTCTAGTAGCTTCTAACTCGTGCCTTATGTTTGCACTACCCATCCCTTACCTATGGTCCCGAAGGTGTTTAGGACCTCTATTTAAGGTGGTTCTAGATACACCTATGTTGCTTAAAATAAGAAAACTAAGTGACAAACAAAATTCAAGTAGGACTGTCACATAAAGAGAAAATAGGGGGCTCATGTTAACCTCCACAAGTAAAAAAAACAAGTGCACGTTATTCAAACAAACAATATTTTAAGATCCTACAGGCAGGATATTTGGATGAACATAAACAGAATATATAACAACCTTATCAAAGCGAGCAGTGGTACCTATCAATTTGCCTACTGATTTTGTTAAAAACTCTGAATCTGGGCAGCTTTCAGGTAGTACTAAATCACATTTCTTTTTAGTCCCAGAATTCCTATAAGTTTGCGTAAATGATAACCAGAACAGAATCTTGTAGACATGGTATCTACAACTATTAACTCTTATAAGAATAATTTTTGAGTGTTAGAGTGGATTCGTTTATTTCCTATAGACATGCTTTCTAGTTTACAGAATTAGTCAACTCCTATAGGCATGCTTCCTAATTTATGGAATTAATTAATTCCTATAGACATGCTTTCTAGGTGCTGAAACTGATTTCACCCTATAGGCATGATATCTAAATTGACCTTTATATCTTCTATAGGCATGACATCTATGTGAACAGGAACTTTAAACAAATTGCCAGGCAAGTGTATTAAGTTACGCAAATAAGATCCTATATACATGATCTCTAATGCATATTGCGATTTGAAAATATACATAAAACATGGGTTCTTGATGTAGAATTATAAACGACCTATAAATAGGATTTCTAGAATGCAAAGTATGAAACTTTAGATTTCAAACGGTGAGGCAAGATCCTATGGGCATGATTTCTAATGGTATGCATATAGAGAATCACCACAACAAACTATAGGCATGATTTCTAACCGAACCTGACAAAGATATATAACAATCCCTCCCTAGCTGTTACTACTAACCCCATATATGTTTTTACAAGGATTATTACATTATTACATACCAATATGAATGAACTACACAAAGCTATTCATTACACAATAGAGAGCCTTGGCAGACCCAACATCAACCTGGAAGCCAGGACTTCAAGCAAGCAAGTCTGATGTCCACAAGTAGTCCATCCATAATACACAAAGTGGGCATCTGGTGTGTCAAAGTTCCCAAGGGCCTCAGGGCCCCGGCCAATGCTCACACCAGAACCTTTCTCAAAGAAACAGTTGTAAAGGATTGGAAAACCAGCCCTAGTGTGTCAGAGTTGGGAGGAGTCTCATGGACCCTAGGCAGTGCTCACACTGGGGGTGGTAGGACCCTAGATAACTAAGAGTAGAGGTTTGAAAATGATATATAAGGGTACGAGATAATTTTAGAAAAAACAGTTTGGTTTTTAGAAGTGAATAGGTTCAGACCACATGGTTGCAAATAGAGCTGGATCAACAAACAAATCTATAGTTTTAAACAGATTAGCACTTATTCAGACTAAGCATTCATACTAGTATTTAAAGTGATTTGCAAATATCAGGGACACTTTGAACTAACATTAGGATTGGCTATACATATTTATAGTATATAAACATATTCAGAATAGGAAAATTTATAGCTGAATCAAACAACATTGCTGAAGATTACTCAATTCATTAATTACCACTAGGTGAGGCCATATAGGCATGTACTAAACAGAAACGTGATGAAGTTTGAAGTATCTACGCAAACAAATACATAGAACAAGAACCAAAACACATTAGTCTAGAAAGAGGTAAACAAAAACCACAAATCAGATGGAAACATGCTAAGGTAAACACACAGAACATAGTAGGTTGACAGGAATTGAGGTATGCTAGTTGAGAGAGAAATAAACAGGAACTATATGGCAAACAGAAACATATCGAGGTTTGAAACACACTATTCATATAACTTACATGGAACATCACAAGATAATAATAACTAAGGCATAGTAGTTGAGAAAGAGTTGGTCAGGAATCAGATATCAAAACAGAAGCATGTTGAGGTCTATAATAAACTGACTATACGGCATATAAAGTAGAAGATGATAACAGAAACTGAGGCATACCAGTTAAGGAGATAACAAACAGGAAGGTGAAAACAATTGGAATCCCAAGAGTCCAGTGCAACAAATCAAAGAACTTAAGTTGTGTGAGTGTAAGTATGCAAGTAAAAGCATGTGCTTGTAAGCGTAGGTGTGTGTGTAGGAGTTTTCTTGTGTTTTTAAAATCAGAATAGTGAAAGGTTTATATAGCATTTAGCAGAGTAAAACAAATAAGGTAGGAAAATCAAGAGTTCACAAATAAGGTATGCAAATCCATCAACCAGTTAATTAAGGTTAAAACCAATGAATTAATAAGACAAAATCTGGGGAAATATCACTTAAATTAGAGGGCATCTCATGCGAAATCAATTAGCACGCAGGACTGACGTTAAATAAGGTAAGAAATAAATCTAAAGACCCTTTATAGGTCGGCCCAGGTAATCAATACCCAGAGATTAGGCCAACAACGTAATTAAGAGAGGAAGTACTAATTATGAGTCACATATAAGGAAACAATAAATAAAAAATCGATCAGAGCGATATCAATTTGAGAAGAAGCACAATTTCAGACCCTAATTAAGCACATAAATCAATTAATTAATTAACCTAACAGAGCCAAAGTGAACGGGCAAGAACAGTGAGATAAATAATGGAATTATGGAAAACCTTAAGTATATCGAAACACATAGATAAAACTCAAGCAGAGCAATTAGTCGAACAGTAAAAAGGAAAGGTCGGAATTGAGTATTTAAACATTTTTTTAAAACATTTGCAGAAACCCTATTGAGAATCAAAACCCTAGCTTTAGAAAAAAAAATGAAATAGGTTGATAATAGTGGTAAAAACGAAAGAATCTTAAAGGAAAACCATTAAACAAACTCCAAATACTTCAGATTTAAAGAGATCTGAACCTATTTGACCATAAATAGCTAGGTTTGTACAAAAATAAACAGAGGTAGAAAAAATCGAGTTTTAGACCGGAGATTTGAAGCCATGAAAGCACGAAAAACGATAATACTCACAAACAATGGGTGAATACAGACGGATTCACCAAGAGAGTGAGGGACTCGAACCAGGTCTGTTCGAATCTCTTTGAGATTCCGTTAGATAACATGGAAGTCGAACACCCAGTAGAGATAGGAAGCCAGATAAGGCCTAGAATCGAAAGAATAAACCATGAATCGAAGGGGGTTCAGGTGACAGCGGGTTAGGGTTAGGGGAGGTTGAGAGAGAAGAGAGGAGGAAGGGATTTAGGGGCGGCTGATTTGAGAGAATAAGTAGGGTTTGGGGGTTATGGGTTAATTAAAAATGGTAAGAAATATCCTGGACCGTTGATCTCTGAGATCAACGACCAGAATTTAATATGGGGGTTGGGCGGGTTTAAAGAATTGGGTTATTGGGTTGGGTTATGGGTATTGGGTCAGAGTTATGATTTAATTGGGCTGGGGTAGTAATTTAGGCCAAGGTCCGAAATTAAAGAGGCTATACGTTAAATACCCAATCAATTTGATAAAATGATAAAAAAATAGCTAATAAATGATAAAAATGTTATTGATGCATAAAAAATAATTTAAAAATAATTACTTAATATTATAAAAATATAAAAGGTCATTTTCTATTAAAATAAAGTAATTATGCACATATAGGCTATTATTGCAAAGTTATTGCAATTATAACCTAAGAAAAATGTAAATACGGCTGTTCAAGAAATAATTAAAGTTAAATATAAATATAAATTATAAAATTAAGCGATAAAATTATCATAAACCATTTGTGATGTAATCAGTAATTGTTTATGTAATAGAGCTACTGGGAAAAATTAATTAAAATCCTCTAAAAAATACAGAAATTATGGAAAAATATTAGTTGATGTTCATGCATTGTTTTGAAGATATATATGTATTTTTGAAAATGGTATAGGGAAAATTGGGTATCAACAGCTGCCCCTCTTTACTCGGGAAGGATGAAAGAGTTGTCGGGTAAAGACATGATGACCAATTTTGACCAAATAGGGTGATTTGAAAGGTATAAGCCGCACTCTGATTTTCGAGCTGCCTACATATCCCTGGTTTTACAGGAATCATGTCGTGTGTAGTTCTTGACCCACCGTTGAAGTAGACCGATGGAGTTATCACAAAGACAGATACAAGGTTTTGAATAGGTGAAATGGTTACGGTGAGCGGTGAGGTTTGAAATAGTATGAAAGAACTGGAGCGGATGGATCTTGTTAGGATAATGGTTGCTCATCAGGTTACTTGCAAATCAAAATATGCATTGCAAGCATATATCTTTTCGTAAATTTAAACATGATGCAAGTTCCCTTCAGACCATGAGAATTGTCCTTGGACGATTGAGGATGATGTCCTTAGACCATGATGTCCCGGGCCATGAACTGTGTCGTAGGGGATTCGCAAGCCATGAAATGATGTTATCGGGCCACGAAGATGGTGCGTCCGAACCATGACGCCTTTGAATAATGATGTGCAAGTTTGAGAGATCTTCAGGTCATGGCATGGTGTCTTTCGGCTATGAGGATGGTGCCTTCAGACTATGACGCCTTCGGACAAGTCGGCGATCTTTCAGCCCATGAGATGCAAAGGCATGATGCTAGAAGAAATCAAGACAGGGCTTAGTCTTTTATGAAGTTGAGGGCGGAGCTTAGCCCGAGATAAGAGAATTGTGCAAGAGAGACAATGCTTAGTCTCGTGCGAGATTCGGGACAATGCTTAGTCCCATGAAAATAGAAGGCAGTGCTTAGACTTATGCAAGATTGAGACAAGGCTTAGTATCATGCACGGATTGAGACATGGATTAGTCTTATGCAAAGATAAGGCAGTGCTTAGCCTTATGCAAGTGGAGAGGCAGGGCTTAGCCTAATGAAATATTGAGACAAGGCTTAGTCACATGCAAGAATTGAGATAAGGATTAGTTTTATGCGAAGAGAAGGCAGTGCTTAGTCTTATGCAAGTGGAGAGGCAGGGCTTAGCCTTATGCAAGATTGAGACAAGTCTTAGACTCACGCAAGGATTGAGACAGGGTTTAGACTCATGCAAGGATTGAGACAGGGCTTAGTCTCATGCAAAGAGAAGGCAGTGCTTAGACTTATGCAAGTGGAGAGGAAGGGCTTAGCCTCATGCAAGATTGAGACAGTGCTTTGTCTCATGCAAATATAAGGCAATGCTTAGCTTATGCAAGATTTGGGACAATGCTTAGTCTCATGCAAATAGAAGACAATGCTTAGCCTTATGCAAATGAGAGGCAAGGCTTAGCCTCATGCAGGATTGAGACAAAGCTTAGTCTCATGCAAAGAGAAGGCAGTGCTTAGCCTTATGCAAGATTCGGGACAATGTTTAGTCCCATAAAAATAGAAGGCAGTGCTTAGACTTATGCAAACGGGAGGCAAGGCTTAGCCTCATGCAGGATTGAGACAGGCCTTAGTCTCATGCAAATAGAAGAGTAAGAGTGAAGTATTCTTAGCTGACAATGTGTTTCATGCATAGCGATTGTGTCGTTGCGATGGTGTTTATCACGATGATATAGTCCCGCATCCAAAGAAAATTCGTGAGTTTTTGCGGGGAGGGGGGGGGAGGTTGGTTCGTGCCTTCGCTTGCTCGATTCGTTCCGCTCTGTCTGAAGATCCTGTTCAAGCTATTAGGGTAGCATTTGGCTAAAGCAAAGTTTTCTTTTTCAAAAGCATGCGTGCATAATTTCATAGTAGTATATAGTTTAGAATTTAGTTAGATGAACCAGTAACTGTGACACAATCAGAGACATCACGACTTCTTCTACCGTAGAATTTTGAGGGTCCTCCTCAAAATTCTGCCCCAGTTAACTAGATGACTTTCCTGACTGCTCCATGCGCTGCGGTTGGCTAAACTTGCTTCGGAATTTTGAGGGTCCTCCTCAAAATTCTGCCCCAGTTTCTGATTGTGGGGAAAATAGAGATTTTATTGAATTGTGATCGAACCCATAGGGCTGCCTACGTATGCCATCTTAAACGGAAATAGGTCGAGCGTAGTTCAATTTATATCATATGAAGAAGCAAAAATGGTTTACACATAATATCTTTTGACTGCGTTTGAGTTGATAGGCTTTGGCCAAATTTCCCCGTCCATCTCGGCGACTATGAGTGCTCCTCCTGTCAATACTCTGTGAACCATGTAAGGACCTTGCCCATTGGGAGAGAATTTCCCTTTGGCTTCATTTTGATGCGGAAAGATCTTTTTCAGCACTAGTTGCCCCGGTGTGAACTGTCTTGGCTTGACTCTTTTGTTGAAGGATCTGGACATTCTGTTATGATAAAGCTGACAGTGACATACTACATTCATCTTTTTCCCGTCTATGAGGGCTAGTTGCTCATAGCGACTCCTTATCCATTATGCGTCGCTGAGTTCGGCTTCTTGTATGATTCTCAAGGAAAGAATTTCCACTTCGGAAGGAATGACGGCTTCAGTGCCATATACTAGTAGATAAGGGGTTGCCCCGGTTGATGTGCGGATTGTGGTACGGTATCCTAGTAAGGGGAATGGTAGTTTCTCGTGCCATTGTTTGTGATTCTCTACCATTTTCCTTAGTATCTTCTTGATGTTTTTGTTGGCGGCCTCTACGGCTCCATTCATTTGAGGCATGTATGCTATGGAATTCTTGTGCTTGATTTTGAAAGTCTCACACATGGCTCTCATTAGATCATTGTTGAGACTGGCGGCATTGTCAGTGATGATAGATTCCGGAACCCCGAACCGGCAAATAATCCAATCGCGAAAAAAATCTGCAATGACCTTCTTGGTCACAGCTTTGTAAGATGCAGCTTCAATCCATTTATTGAAGTAGTCGATGGCCACTAAAATGAACCTGTGCCCCTTTTAGGTGGTGGGCTCGATTGGACCGATGACATACATTCCCCAAGAAGCAAGGGACACGGTGAGCTTGTTGCATTAAGCTCGTTCGGTGGTACTCGTAACATGTCTGCATGTATCTGACATTGGTAGCACTTCTGAACATACCAAATGCAGTATATTTCCATGGTCATCCAAAAGTAGCCGGCCCTGAGTATTTTCTTGGCCAAGACAAAACCTTTCATGTGTGGGATGCAGGTTCCGACGTGTATCTCCTCGAGCAATTTAGAAGCCTCTTTTGCGTCAACACACCTTAACAGTCCCAGATCAGGAGTTCTTATGTATAAAGTTCCTCCTCTTTGGAAAAAATGATTGGACAATCTCCGAAGGGTGCGTTTCTGTGTATGATTTGCATGTTCCGGGTATTCTCCTTTTGTCAAATATTCTTTTATGTCGTGGAACCAGGGGTTTCCGTCCGTTTTGTTCTTCAACATAGGCATAGTATGCCGACTGATTATGAATCCTTACCGGAATGAGATCGATGAAATTATTGTCTGGGTGTTGTATCATTGATGATAAAGTAGCCAATGTGTCAGAAAACTCGTTCTGAATTCTGGGGACATGCCGAAATTCTATCTTCGTGAACCTCTTCTTCATTTCTTGCACATGATGCAGGTATGACAATATCTTGGAATTCTTGGTTGCCCATTCGCCGATCACTAGTAGTTCATGAATGTTCATATGAACTGCCATGTTGAGCCCTAATATCCAAGCTTCATATTCCGCCATGTTTTTAGTGCGTGAGAATTTGAGTTTTACAGACACCGGATAATGCTGACCAGTTGCTGATACCAAGACGGCTCTGATCCCCACTCCTTTAAATTTTCTGCTCCGTGGAAAAACATCCTCTAACCATCGTAGGCTTCAATAATATCTTCTCCTACGAATGATATCTCCTCATAAGGAAAATACGTTTTTAGGGGTTCGTATTCTCCTCCTACAGGATTCTCAGCAAGATGATCTGCTAATGCTTGTCCCTTGACTGCTTTCTGAGTTACATAGACAATGTCGAACTCGCTCAACAAGATTTTCCATTTGGCCAGCTTCCCAGTAGGCATGGGTTTCTGAAAGATGTACTTCAGGGGATCCATCCTTGATATGAGATATGTAGTATAGGCACAAAAGTAGTGCCTTAGCTTCTAAGCTATCCAGGTTAGAGAGCAACAAGTGCGTTCCAGTAGAGAGTATCGTGCTTCATATGGAGTGAACTTCTTGCTTAAGTAGTATATGGCCTGCTCCTTTCTTCCTGTTTCTTCATATTGTCCCAGAACACATCCGAAGACTCCATCTAACACTGCAAGGTAGAGTAGTAGTGGTTTACAAGGCTCTGGTGGGACTAAGACTGGTGGTGTGGACAAGTACTCCTTGATTTTGTCAAAAGCCTATTGACAATCCTCGGTCCAACTGGTTGCGACATCCTTCTTCAGCATTTTGAAAATCGGCTCACATATTACTGTGGACTGTGCTATGAAACGGTTGATGTAGTTGAGATGTCCCAAGAAACTCATCACATCCTTCTTGTTTTTTGGTGGTGGTAATTCCTGGATGGCTTTAACCTTTGACGGATCCAATTCTATTCCCCAATGACTGACGATGAATCCCAACAATTTTCTGGCAGGAACCCGAATGCACACTTCGTGGGGTTTAACTTTAGGTTGTACTTCCACAGTCTGTCGAAGAATTTCCTTAAGTCTGTTATATGACCTGTGGCCTTCTTGTATTTATTGATGACATCATCTACGCACACCTCTATCTCCTTATGTATCATGTCATAGTAGTCATGGTCCTCATGTAGGTGGCCCCAACATTCTTTAGGATGAATGACATCATCTTGTAATAGTACACCACCACGGTGTAATGAAGGTTGTTTTCTCAGCATCCTCCTCGTCCATCCAGATCTGATGGTAACCGGCGAAGCAATCCACAAAAGACTGGAGCTCATGCTTGGCGCAATTGTCGATCAGAATGTGTATTTTTGGTAGCGAGAAATCATCCTTGGGACTTTCCCTATTTAGATCCCGATAATCAACATAGATTCTGAATTTCCTATCTTTCTTTGGAACTGGTACAATGTTGGCTAACCAGGTTGGATATTCAACTACCCTGAGGACCTTGGCTTTGATCTACTTAGTAACTTCTTCCTTGATTTTCAGGCTCATGTCTGGCTTGAATTTTCTGAGTTTTTGCTTCACTTGCGGACACATTGGATTTGTAGGTAACTTGTGAGCCACTATGGATGTGCTCAACCCTGTCATTCATCGTATGAACATGCAAAGGTATCTTCATATTCCTTGAGGAACCGAGTGTATTCCTCTTTTCTGACGGTGATAAATGGATGCTTATGCGGGTTTCCTTGACGATTTCATAATCTCCTAAGTTGACTATCTCGGTCTCGTTCAGGTTGGACTTGGGCTGGTTCTCAAGACTCTCTACTTCTCTGACGATCTCTTCAGGTATTACATCCTCTTCTTCTTCTAAATCACCTGTCCTCTTATTGCGTTGTCTCATTACATGTCACAGTCGTCGGTTCATCAAGATAAGAAATAGTAATGCTGTAGGGATAAAGATATGAAAGAAAAATGGTGATAATAAAACATCAAGCCATTTAAAAATGTCAAACAAAATGATTTTCAATAACTCAAACAACATTTTTGGAACCTTGAAAAATATTATTTAAGACAAAAGAAAAATGCGAAAGTGGAATTCATTTTTTTTAGAAAAATAAACAATGCCATTCAGCCTTGCTACCCCGGGACTCGTCGGGCCCTTGATGGTCTAACAGTCCAGTTCTTGAGGAATACTCCTCTCTCCACAACCTGGATGGCAAGGCCTTCCTTCTCCTCCTCCTCAACAATCACACAACAGTCCATATCACCATCTTCTAAGAACAAATTTCTCAATGCTTCAAATGCTTCTTCTTCTTGTGATCCCCATATGATATCGGCCTTACGGAAGGTCTGACTCAAGTGCGGCATAGGTTTCTCAAGAGGGTAGTATGGACCATGCCACGGTGGTGACCAGTCATCATATTCTTTCCAGGTGTACTGATACCCTAGACCAAAGTTTATACCATGGCGTTTCAACTGTATTGGCTTGGAGATACCCTGAAGGCTTTTACCAAGCCCCATGCTAGGTTCGTACCCTTGCCATGCCAGTATACTCTCTATTTTTCTACTCCACCATTTATCCTTTTCAATCGCGTTAACACGCTCAATGCGATGGTAGGTTTATCCGCCTAACTTCCTTTTGTTTTCAACCACCGGAACATTCTGACTGGTGTAAATAGGGTTGCTCCCATCTCCGTGGATGATAACTTCTTGATGGTTCCACTCAAATTTTACCGTTTGGTGCAAGGTGGATGCGACAGCTCCAGCGGCGTGTATCCAAGGTCGTCCCAGCAACAGATTGTAGGAGGCAGATATGTCTAGTACCTGAAATTCAACATCGAACCAGGTAGGACCCATTTGCAAGCATATGTTAGTTTCTCCGATCGTGGCCCTTTGAGACCCATCAAATTCTTTCACATTCATAGTCCATGATCGTATCTCATGTAAGCCTTTGCCCAACCTCTTCAGAGTTGTCAAGGGCAAATGTTGAGGCTGGATCCTCCATCTGTCAAAACTCTGGCGATGAACTTATCTTCACATTGCACTGTGATGTGCAGTGCCCTGTTGTGACTTAACCGTTCCAATGGCAGTTCGTCTTCATGGAAGGTGCTCTTATGGCTTTCCAATACTTGTCCTACCATGTTAGCCATATCCCCATTGGTGATGTTATTTGGAACATATGCTTCATTCAACACCTTAATTAGAGCATTCCTATGTGCTTCAGAATTTTGTAATAATAACAGGATGGATATCTGGGCGGGAGTCTTGTTCAGATGATCAAAAACAAAATACTCCCTTGCTTGTACTTTCCTCCAAAGGTCGTCTGGACCAGTTTCAGTGACGGGTTTTTTTTGTTAGAAGCTTGATTACTGGTCTCTCCCAAATAATCAGGTGTATAAACCCTTCCTGTTATGGTCATTCCTTGTGCAGTGCCTGATTCTTCCATCTTTGACTTTCCCTTTCGTCTAGCCTCGGCTACATAATCCCAAGGTACACCATTAGAACTGAAGGGTGGTGTGGATTCCACCGTCACAATGAAAGGTAGGGCCACCTCCACTTCAAATGTAGTGAGTGTCGCTGTAGGTGTCGTTACTTCTACTTCTAAAGGAACCGATGCGGCTACCTCGGCTTCAACTTGCGACTGTACCTGCATCATAATGGGATTGAGTGTGACTGCAGGTTTCTTAGGATCATCACCTTCTCGAATAAGCCCGATTTATCCCTCGGGATCCCACTCTTCATCAGTTTCTATCATATTGACCCCTCCACTCCTATGACCTGGGAGAGGATTGTTGCAAATATTGGGTGCAACTTCCTTCGCCTGTATGACCTTATTATCAATTAGTGTTTGGATCTTGTCTTTCAAGGTGCGTCACTCATCAATAGTGTGTCCCTTCATGCCGGAATGATATGCACAGATCTTGTTTGGATTGACCCATTGAGATGAATTCTCCATTGCCATAATGGGAATATGGGTGACATATTCAGCGGCTTTCAACCTTTCATACAATTGGTCGATGGGTTCAGCAATGGCGGTGTACTGTCTGGTTGGTTTGCGGTCAAAATTAGGCATGTTAGTGATGGTTGGTATGTTGGTCGAGGTGTTTGGTATACAAATGGAGTTTTTGGGCCTTGGGCAACATTACTGTTCTCACTTCTTTCTTTTTGCATATGCCGCCTGATTGTAATGCTTTGTTTGTGTCCTACAGTGCCTCAAAATTCATCACCATTCCGCTTTTGATACCTTCTTCAATCCTTTCTCCGAGATTGATGATGTTGGAAAATTTGTGATTCTCAATGACCATTAACCTCTCGTAATATTGTGGATCTTGAGCCCTGACAAAGAATTTGTTCATTTGCTCCTCATCTAACGTCGGCCTGACCTTTGCTGCTTCTGACCTCCACTGAGTAGCATACTCGAGGAAAGTCTCAATTGGCTTCTTCTTTAGATTCTGGATATAGAAGATATCCAGTGCATTCTCCGTATTAAATCTGAACCTGTCCATGAAATCTGATGCCATGCTCACCCAATTGGCCCACTTCTTGGGATTATGGCTTATGTATTAGGATGGGGCATCCCTAGTAAGACTTCTCATGAAGAGCTTCATTCGAATACTTTCATCTTTTTCGACCCCCACGAGCTTGTCACAATAAGTCCTCAAATGAACCTTAGGATCACCCGTTCCATCAAACATTTCGAACTTGGGAGGTTTGTAACCCTCCGGCAGTTCCACATCTGGCTAAATGCACAAATCCTCGTAATTCATACTTTCGATTCCTTTGCCTCCTTCAACACCCTGAACTCAACTTGTTAGTTTCTTGAGCTCCTCAGCTATATTCTTGATGAGCAAGTCCTTCTCCGCGGATTCTGGTGTATACGAGATTGGTTGAGCGGAGTGAGGTAAGGTTTCTCTCTCTCTCTCTCTCTCTATATATATATATATATATATATATATATATAGGGTTGTTATGGTGAATGCTAGGAGTTTGGGTGTAGTGGTGATCATTGGTGGAGTTCTGGGGTTCGGGGATAGGTTGTTGTGTGTTCTGAGGAGTGTGATAGGTGTTTTGTGGGTATTGAGTAGGGAGAGGTTGATTTTGAGGCGGGGTTGTATACTGGTGAGGTGCGGGAGGATTCTACGGGTGTTGGTTGGGTGTATTCTGAGGAGGTGCCGGGTTTTGGGTATTTGAATGGTTGATATATGGGACGTTTAGTGTGAGGGAGAGGTTTGCCAAATAACGGACCTGCTCAAGCTCACCCTATAGTTCAAGTATCTTCTGCTCAAGCCGTAAACCAAATCATTTGGGGCTTGAGTGCCCCGACCATCGGAAGTTTCCATATTCTCAACATGTGCAGTGTTGTCTGTTCTGATGTCGTTCGTATCATCTATTTTAGATTTCCCTTTGCCTTTTGGTACACTTGGAGGAGGAAAAGATGGAGGGCCCCTGGATCTGGTATGATAAGCTGATGATGCCAGTATGCGTGAACCAACCTTGGGGAATGGGAATAATAAAAAAAGGAAAGAAAAACAAAAGGTAACCAAGTCAGTAAGGGTTCCAAAAAGAGTATTGCAGTATCTAAACATATAGTACAAGAATGTAAATTCGCGTCCTAATTTGGGAGCCTCATTGTGCCCGAGGTAGGCCTAGCGACAAGTTGATTTGGATAATTTCAAGGCCAATAATTGCCTCATTTCATTAATGTAAAAGTAAATAAATCTAAAATGACACTAAATAAGATAAGCCACTAATGGCACTTGGCCTTATTACATTTTGAAAAAGCAGGTAAATCTAATCTATTTTTTCCCAGAAGGACCTTCCCCAGGCTTGATCTTCTTGGCTCTGTCGATCAGGTTCCCCAGGTCGTGCATGACCAACAACAGGTATACTCTCGCTAGATGTCCTCCTTCGCTTCCCTCAGCATTCTGGCAGTCGATGACTCTTTTCCTCGTCTTCCCCTCCAGCTCCATCAGACCCTGCTCCAAATATTCCAGCCTTTCATTAGATTTGACAGCCCTTTCCCTTCATTCATTGATCGGTTCCATATCAGTCTTATGTTTCTCCATATGTTCGGCCTCGGACTCAACCCTTTTGCGCAGTTTATTGTATTTCACTTGGGCTTCAGCAACTTCGTCTATGACCCTGTTCCCCCGACTGACTCCCGGCTAACCTACCCCTGCTATGTTGTCTTCCAACCATGATAGGTAAAAGCGTACATGCTCTGCGTGGCACCTGTCTGGATCGATGGTGTCCCTTTCTACAATAATCTTTATGTGCCACATATTTTGAGCTTCACATTTGTATGGGATGTCGTCATCCTGAAAATCTGCCCTGTAATGACTCATTTTAGAAACTCGCGGTATGACTTGCTTCCTACCTGCCTGTCTCATAACCCTGATGGGAACATAAGGGTATATTCTCCTTAACCCGATCAACACCATGTGCGGAGCGTCCCTAGATCAGATTATGAACTCACTGGTAGGGAACCATTCGAACATCCATGGAACCTGGTCCTCAGTCAAATTGTCAAAAAACTACACCCATTCTGTAACATTTTCTGGTTGAGCACACGTGTCTAGGATGTAAGTCATTCTCTTAGGGTGATGGAAGGCTATATGATCATTCCACGCCCTTCGTGGAAACTCTTGATGATATTCAACCCGTTGGAGATGCTCCAATAACCAAGCCTATAATAGTAGATTACAACCCTCAAAGTGTTTGAATCCCTTCTGGCAGCGGTCCAAGGCTCGGTAGATATCAACTATTATCATAGGGACAATGGTATATGTTTGCCCCTCGATCCCCTCCATTAAGGTTTTAGCTACCATATCCAGTCTGGTGTGAATCTTGTCTCCATTTCTTGGAAATATCATCATACCCAGGAAGCAAACAACAAACACAAAAACCATGCGGTGAATATGACCCAAGGAAGTGATAGAGAATTCATCATGGAAGATACGATAGGATTTGATATGACCATATCGTTCATAGAGGTAGTCAAAGGGTATGTAGGACTCCTTCAGGCACTCCAAATCATCGTTCTTTTTCAGACCCATCATTTTCAGAAACCCCCTAGCAGTACGGTTTTTCGGCACCAATAAACCCAGACTGTCCCAAGGTAATCCAGCAAATCCCCCTACCTCCTCCAAGAGAGGGGTCATTTCTATGTTGCCAAAACGGAACACGGACCTTTCTTCGTCCCAGAACATAATGACCGCTTCGATAAACATATTGTTTGGTTGGATATCCAGTAAAGAGGGTAAGTTTCTGAGGACCCTTTTCACATGGTCTTTGTCACTTGGCGAAAGGTCCTCCCACCAATCCAGCAACAATGGTGGTATTCTTTGAACCATGCCAAACCTGGGGACTTCGTGCCTCATTTCTGCAAAACAAATAAGGTTAGACCCTTTCCCCCTCCAGATTCGACTACTTATACATCAGTGATTAGCATATTAACACTTATTTCTCCAAATTAATGCACAAATCGTGGTTGCGTCCGTTGGGATTATGGAAAGCCCGGTGGATTTTTGGACAAGGCTTTTCCTAAAGGGTTATTATGTGGACAACATATTAACCCCGGCTAGGTTTTGACCATGATGCATGTACAATAAATCAGAGTAAGGTTCCTAAAGAGGTCTGGACTGGTACCCTCAAGAGGACAACTTGAGGGAGAAAGGCAGTACCATCGACTGCACCACTGATCGAATGGTTTTACGACAAATTAGTCTTTTCGAATTTAAAGGGTGATAAATAGGAAGAGCGCAAACACTCATCAAGCGTTGCTATAGGATTGATTACGCACGAGTGGAATATGATGTTGAGCATGATTTATGCAACAATAAATAGCCTGTTATCACATATTTGCACGTTAAAAATGATAAATGCGGTATTTAATAATTAAAAGACGCTTAAGAAAGGAAAACAAGGAAACAAGTTAGTTTCTGTATAAAATCATAAATTCTTGAAAATAGGCAATTAAATTCACTGAAAGGGGAAAGGGAAAGGTTGTGCATGCATTAACAGAATAAAACATGCTTAAAGACTTCAATTCACGAAAAGCAAGTTCGTTATGGTAAAAGCCTAAGGGAGATCCCTAGCATAGTCGACATGCTATCGCGCACCCCTTTTTCCTCGTGGAGTCCAGGGTTTTGACATTTTTGAGACAACTCCCTTCCTTCTGGGATGGGACATGAAGAGTCGCCACCTAACGGGTTAAGGTGCATTAGGGCACCTAGAGTAATTAACTCATGAAACTAGTTTGCATCACCAGAGATCGGATAAGGGATCAAAATTACCTTGAGGGCAAGGTGTTAGGCACCCTTCAAGGTCCACAACGGTGGGTCCCGACCGAACTTAATTAAGCGAATTAGTCTTTAAAGAAAAATACAACAATTAGACAACTATTATTTAAAAACAGGAATTAAAGGGGTCCTAAGTTTTTTAGCCTATAGGATCATTTCTATGAAATACTTGGTAACTTTCCCCAGGTTGGGGTGCTACACATAGTATTAGCGCACAGGTCATCATCTCATTTTACTACCCAATTACTATCTTTCAGTTGTTACTTAAAACGTTCTAGTATCTTCTAACTCGTGCCTTATGCGTGCACTATGCGTCCCTTACCTATGGTCCCAGAGGTGTTTATGGCCTCTATTTAATGTGGTTCTAGACTCACCTATGTTGCTTAAAATGAAAAAAACTAAGCGACAAACAAAAGTCAAGTAGGACTGTCACATAAAGAGCAAATAGGGGGCTCATGTTAACCTCCACAAGTAAACAAACACAAGTGCACACTATTCAAACAAACAATCTTTTAAGATCCTATAGGTAGGATATCTAGATGAGCATAAACAAAATATATAACAGCCTTATCAAAGCGAGCAATGGTACCTATCAGTTTGCCTACTGATTTTGTTAAAAACTCTGAATCTGGGCAGCTTTCAGGTAGTACCAAATCACAGTTCTTTTTGGCCCCAGAATTCCTATAAGTTTGCCGAAATGATAACCAGAACAGAATCCTGTAGGCATGGTATCTACAACTATTAACTCCTATAGGAATTATTTCTAAGTGTTAGAACAGATTCGTTTATTTCCTATAGACATGCTTTCTAGTTTACAGAATTAGTTGCGATTTGAAAATATACATAAAACATGGGTTCTTGATGTAGAATTATAAACGACCTATAAATAGAATTTCTAGAATGCAAAGTATGAAACTTTAGATTTCAAACGGTGAGGCAAGATCCTATGGGCATGAGTTCTAATGGTATGCACATAGAGAATCACCACAACAAACTATAGGCATGATTTCTACCCGAACCTGACAAAGATACATAATAATCCCTCCCTAGCTTTTACTACTAACCCCATATCTGTTTTTACAAGGATTATTACATTAGTACAGACCAATATGAATGAACTACACAAAACTATTCATTACACTATAGAGAGCCTTGGCAGGCCCAACATCAACCTGGAAGCCAGGACTTCAAGCAAGCAAGTCTGATGTCCACAAGTAGTCCATACATAATACAAAAAATGGTCTTCTGGTGTATCAAAGTTCCCAAGGGCCTCAGGGACCCTAGTCAATGCTCACACCAGAACCTTTCTCAAAGAAACAGTTGTAAAAGATTGGAAGACCAGCCCCAGTGTGTCAGAGTTCAGAGGAGTCTCATGGACCCTGGGCAGTGCTCACACTGGGGGTGGTAGGACCCTAGATAACTAAGAGTAGAAGTTTGAAAATGATATATAAGGGTAGGGGATAGTTTTAGGAAAAGCAGTTTGATTTTCAGAAGCGAATAGGTTCAGACCACATGGTTGCAAATAGAACCAGATCAACAAGAAAATTCATAGTTTTAAACAGATTAGCACTTATTCAGACTAAGCATTCATACTGGTATTTAAAGTGATTTGCAAAGAGCAGGGACACTTTGAACTAACATTAGGATTGACTATACATATTTATAGTATATAAACATGTTCAGAATAGGAAAATTTATAGCTGAATCAAACAACATTGCTGAAGATTACTCAGTTCATTAATTACCACTAGGTGAGGCCATATAGGCATGTACTAAACAGAAACATGCTGAAGCTTGAAGTATCTAAGCAAACAAACACATAGAACAAGAACCAAAGCACATTAGTCTAGAAAGAGGTAAACAGAAACCACAGATCAGATGGAAACATGCTAAGGTAAACACATAAAACAGAGTAGGTTGACAGGAATTGAGGCATGCTAGTTGAGAGAGAAATAAACAGGAACTATATGGCAAACAGAAACATATCGAGGTTTGGAACACACTATTCATATAACTTACATGGAACATCACAAGATAATAATAACTAAGGCATAGTAGTTGAGAAAGAGATGGTCAGGAATCAGATATCAAAACAGAAGCATGTTGAGGTCTATAACAAACTGGCTATATGGCATATAAAGTAGAACATGATAATAGAAATTGAGGCATACCAGTTAAGGAGATAGCAAACATGAAGGTGAAGACAATTGGAATTCCAAGACTCCAGTGCAGCAAATCAAAGAACTTAAGTTGTGTGAGTGTAAATATGCAAGTAAAAGTGCGTGCTTGTAAGCGTATGTATGTGTGTGTAGGAGTTTTCTTATGTTTTTAAAATCAGAATAGTGAAAGGTTTATATAGCATTCAGCAGAGTAATACAAATAAGGTAGGAAAATCAAGAGTTCACAAATAAGGTATGTAAATCAATTAACCAGTTAATTAAGGCTAAAACCAATTAATTAATAAGACAGAATCCGGGAAAATATCACTTAAATTAGGGGGAACCTCATACAAAATCAGTTAGCAAGCAGGATTGAAGTTAAATAAGGTAGGCAATAAATCTAAAGACCCTTTATAGGGTGGTCCAGGTAATCAATACCCAGAGATTAGGCCAGCAGCGTAATTAAGGGAGGCAGTACCAATTATGAGTCACATATAAGGAAAGAATAAATAAAAAATCTTTCAGAGCGATATCAATTTGAGAAGAAGCATAATTTCAGACCCTAATTAAGCACGTAAATCAATTAATTAATTAACTTAACAGAGCCAAAGTGAACGGACAACAACAGTGAGATAAATAATCGAATAATGGAAAACCTTAATCATATCAAAACACAAAGATAAAACTCAAGCAGAGTATAAGGAAAGAATAAATAAAAAAAATCTTTCAGAGCGATATCAATTTGAGAAGAAGCATAATTTCAGACCCTAATTAAGCACGTAAATCAATCAATTAATTAACTTAACAGATCAAAAGTGAACTGACAACAACAGTGAGATAAATAATCGAATAATGGAAAACCTTAATCATATCAAAATACAAAGATAAAACTCAAGCAGAGCAATTAGTCGAACAGTAAAGGAGAAAGGCCAGAATTGAGCATTTAAACATTTTTTTAAGACATTTGCAGAAATCCTATTGAGAATCAAAACCCTAGCTTTATGGGAAAAAATAAAATCGGTTGATAATAGTGGTAAAAAATGAAAGAATCTTAAAGGAAAACCATTAAACAAACTCCAAACATTTCAGATCTAAAGAGATCTGAACCTATTTGGCCAGAAATAGCTAGTTTTGTACAAAAATAAACAGAGGTAGAAAAAATTGAGTTTTAGACCGGAGATTTGAAGCCATGAAAGCACGAAAAACGATAATACTCACAAATAATGGGTGAATACAAACGGATTCACCAAGAGACTGAGGGACTCGAACCAGGTCTATTCGAATCTCTTTGAGATTCCGTTAGATAACATGGAAGTCGAACACCCAGTAGAGAAAGGAGGCCAGATAAGGCCTAGAATCGAAGGAATAAACCATGAATCGAAGGGGGTTCATGTGACGGCGGGTTAGGGTTAGGGGGAGGTTGAGAGAGAAGAGAGGAGGAAGGGATTTAGGGGCGGTTGATTTGAGAGAATGAGTAGGGTTTGGAGGTTATGGGTTAATTAAAAATGGTAAGAAATATCCTGGACCGTTGATCTTTGAGATCAACGACCAAGATTTAATATGGGGGTTGGGCGGGTTTAAAGAATTGGGTTATTGGGTTGGGTTATGGGTATTGGGTCAGGGTTATGATTTAATTGGGCTAGGGTAGTAATTTGGGCCAAGGTCCAAAATTAAAGAGGCTATATGTTAAATAACCAATTAATTTTATAAAATAATTTATAAAAATAGCTAATAAATGATAAAAATATTATTGATGCATAAAAAATGATTTAAAAATAATTACTTAATATTATAAAAATACAGAAGGTCATTTTCTTGAAAAATAAAGTAATTATGCACATATAGGCTATTATTGCAAAGTTATTGCAATTATAACCTAAGAAAAATGTAAATACGGCTGTTCAAGAAATAATTAAAGTTAAATATAAATATAAATTATAAAATTAAGCGATAAAATTATCATAAACCATTTGTGATGTAATCAGTAACTATTTATGTAATAGAGCTACTGGGAAAAATTAATTAAAATCCTTTAAAAAATGCAAAAATTATTGAAAAATAATAGTTGATGTTCATGCATTATTTTGAAGATATATATGCATTTTTGAAAATGATATAGGGAAAAATTGAGTATCAACAACAGGGTACTCATGCTACAGTTGCTGCTCTAGTTACTGCCACACCTGCACAACCGGCCAGGGGGTGGAGGACAGAGCGGTAGAGGTTGTCCTAGAGGGGGAGGACAGGACCGTTGTTATTTTTTTTTCCGGGTACGTTTGAGGCTATTTCATAATATGTTGTCATCACTGGTATTGTTCCGGTCTATCATAGAGATGCATCAATTTTATTTTATCCGGGTTCCACGCATTCGTATGTGTCTTCATATTTGGATATGCCTCGTGATTCTTTGAGTACTCATGTATATGTGTCTATGCCTGTTGGGGAGTCTATTGTGGTATACCGTGTTGTTCGTGTTTAGTCACTATCGGGAGTTATGGGACTAGGATTGACCTTTTGTTACTCAATATGATGGACTTTAATGTGATTTTGGGCATGGGCTGATTTTTTCCATATCACGCTATTCTTGATTGTCATGCTAATACCGTGACGTTGGTTGTGCCGGTGTTGTCGCGGTTGGAGTGGAGAGGTTCGTTGGGCCATGTCCCGAGTAGGGTGGTTTCTTTTCTGAAAGCATTATGGATGGTTGATAAGGAGTATTTAGCTTTTCTGAGGGATATCAGTTCTGACACTCCTATCGTCGAGTCAGCTCCAATAGTGAGAGATTTTCCATATGTGTTTTCATCAGACCTAACAGGCATGCCACCCTATAAGGATATTGATTTTAGCATTGACTTGGTGCCGAGCACTCAACCCATTTCTATTCCACCATATGGCATGTCTCTAGTTGAGTTGAAGGAACTAAAGGAGAAGCTTCAGGAGTTGCTTGATATGGGGTGCTCCAGTTCTATTTGTGAATAAGAAAGACGGCTCTATGAGGATGTGTATTGACTACATACAGCTAAACAAGATTACAGTCAAGAACAAGTACCCACTACCACGTATAGATGACTTTTTTGATCAGCTTCAGGGTGCTAGGGTATTCTCGAAGATTTACTTGAGATTAGGGTACTATCAATTCAAGATTCGGGCTTCAGATGTTCTGAAGACGGCTTTCAGGACCCGTTATGGTCACTATGAGTTTTTGGTGATGTCTTTTGGGCTGACAAATGCCCCAACAACCTTTATACACTTGATGAACAATGTGTTCCAGACATATATTGATTCCTTTGTCATCGTGTTCATTGAAGACATATTGCTGTATTCTCGTAGCTTGGAGGGTTTTCATCCATCGCAACTCATTTGACTAGACTGACTCAAAAGGGTGCCCCATTTAGGTGGTCTGACGAGTGTGAGTAGAGCTTTCAGAAGCTCAAGACTGCCTTGACTACAACTCCAGTTCTAGTTTTTCCTTCAGCATTGGGTTCTTATACAATTTATTATGATGCCTCACGGATTGGCATTAGGTACGTGTTGATGTAGGAGGGTAGAGTGATTGCTTATGCTTCACATCAGTTGAAGCCCCATGAGCCAGTGCACGATTGGAGTTGGCATCAATTGTTCATGCGTTAAAGATTTGGAGGCACTATTTGTACGGTGTGTCATGTAAGGTGCTCACAGATCATATGAGTCTACAACACTTATTCGAGCAAAAGGATCTGAATTTGAGGCAATAGAGGTGGTTAGAGATACTAAAAGATTATGATATCACTATTCTTTATCATCCCGAAAAGTTCAATGTGGTGACGGATGCTTTGAGTTGGAAGGCTGAGAGCATGAGTAGTTTTGCTTTTATTCCAGCTTAGGAGAGACCATTAGATTTGGATACTCAGACTTGACATGTTTTTCTGACCAAGTAATTACTTGGTCAGCATGTAATCGGGTGTAATTGAAGGGTTATAATTACACTCTCCAATTCAAGGGGATCTGAGAATTGCTGGTAATTATATGGTGTAGTTACAAGGTTGTTTTCTGAATCTCTCTTTTATTCTTTTAAATTTACTTTTTGACACGATCCAAAAATTTCTTCTTAGGAATCGTGATGACACCTAGTCTCTAAGACTAGGTAATTCTAATACATTATGAGAATAACAGATTAAAATCAATTAACTATAAAGCAAAGAACATATAAGTGACAACATAGTAAAAATGACTAACAATAATACATCCCAAAACCGGTAGTACAGAGTTATAAACTCTACTACGAGTAACTAGGAATATTAATAACATCACTATTGGGAATGAAAGTAAACAATAGTAAAGTAAACTCCAGAAGGTGACTCCGAGGTATACGAGCATAATGGCAGGTATACCTTGAAGTCTCCGCAACAAATCTCAAACAACTAGCTAACGTCCGACATGCTATGAGGTACCCGGATCTACACAAAAATGTGCAAAAGTTTAGTATGAGTACACCACAATGGTACCCAGTAAGTATCAAGACTAACCTCAGTGGCGCAATGACGAGGTACAAGTCAATACACTCGCTAGGCACAAAACCTGTGCAAAGTATTAATATAAAGCTAATAGTAGAAAGAATATCAATATAAAGCTAACAATGGAGAGAATATCAGTATGAGGCTAACAATGGAAGGAATATTATTACAAAGCTAAGAGTGGAAAGAATATTAATATAAAGCTAACAATGGAAAGTAAAAGCAATAAATGGCAACAAGGAGTAAACAGGTGATAAAGCAGCAAAATAATCGGAACACGGTTAAAACACAAGTGAAATCAATTGAGGAAAACAATAACAATCCAAATAATCAAGTCGTTCTAACACAAGGTTTACAACAAGAATTGCTCCGAGGTACCACACCCCATAATCACAAATCACAAGTCACAAATCATATATCTTCCTTATAACATCACGTGAGCCTTACATATATTTTAAAAATATTTTCCCCAAAATACTTCACACACTTTAGCCCCCTTATCTCGCCATGTGTGCTTCAAATGAAGTAATTTCTCTTACTAGCAACATGCACATAAATCCCCCTTATCTAGCCGCATGCACATCAATAACACCCCCTTATGCCATTGCATGTGCATCTCATCAAAATACAATAATTATCAAGCACCACACATGCCCATGTGCCACAAAATTTGCCAAAATAATAATACCAATATCACAACGATACATAGCCCACGACTCAACAACAATGTATACAAGAGACTCAATAACAACACATGAAATGGAAGAATAAACTCCACATTGAAAGATAATCCATGTAATAACAACTTCACTTAAATACATAAAAATAACAAAAAATGACTTAATATCATCAAACAATGTAAGAGAAACAATTTCTGAAAACTAAAGTTAAGATCTTTACGCGATTCTCCCAAAGTCAACAAAAGTCAACCTCAAGCTCGCTCGGTCAAAGCCCGAGTCCAATGGTAAATCTCGACTACCCATAACCCCACGAGTCCATATATGTGTTTTGTTTTCAAATTCGAGTCCAATTCGACTCTCAAGTCTCTAATTTTAATTTTTCAAAACATAAACAAAATTCCCCAAAAATTCTCTTAGATTATCATGAATTAGATGTTAAATATAATAAATAATTATGTAATATAATTTAAATAGGATCAAAACTACTTACCCAACAGTTGTATATAAAAATCCCTCCTCAAAATCGTCTCCTACCGAGTCTAGGGTTCTAAAATGTGATAAATAAAGTTAAGTCCCGAAATTCCACTCTTTTGTTCAACTGCAGAAGTCGCAAATGCGACCAGGGGTTTGAAATTGTACCCCTCGCAATTTCAACACAAGGATCACAAAAGCAAACCCTGTCAGCGCTCACACTTATCACATTTGCAACACAGGGCTCCACAGTTGTGATGATAGCTTCTTCGCAAATGCGACCAGACCAAGACCAACACTGACTTCTCAAATGCGATAAGGGTGTCACATTTGCAACATCTGAACCTTCCTGCCCTCTTGAAATTGCGATGCTGGTGCTCGCAATTGCGACAACTCAACACCAGCACACCAACAACTTGGAACAAGTTCATTCCAATCCGAACACGTCTGAAACTCACTCGAGCCCTCGGGGCTCCACACCAAATGTTCACACAAGTCCAATAATATCATATGAACTCGCTCCCGCAACTAAACATCAAATAACATCCGGAACTATGAATCGGACAACAAAACACATAAATTTTCACAATGAAATCAAGAATCGCTAAAAACACAATCAAGCGCTCGATTCCTATTAAACTAACTCGGAATGATACCAAATTTTGTAGACAAGTTTCAAATAACTAAAAGGACCTATTAAAAGTCCCGGAACCAAAATCCGGACCTGTCAGCCATAAAGTCAGCTTGCGGTCAAATTTAGGAAATTACTAAGCCTTCAAATTACCAACATTTGGCAAACAAGCCAAATCAAACTAAGGACCTCCGAATACAATTACGGGCATACACCTAAGTTAAAAATCGCTATATGACCCTACTATAACCATAAAAACACCATTCCGCTGTCGTTTTCACAAAAATCAAACCTCGGTCAACATTTCCAACTTAAGCTTCTAAACCAAGAACCAACAGATCCTAATCATTCCAAAACTTCCCCAAAATAAAATCAACCATGCCTGCAAGTTATAAAACCACAAATACACATAGAGAAAGCTTCAAATAGGGAAATGGGGCTCAAATACATTAAACAACCGGTCGAGTCATACATTCTCCCACTCTTAAACAAATATTCTTCCTTGAACCAGTAAAGAGAAATACCCGAAGTTCCAAATAGGTGAGGATAATGGCTATGCATATCATGCTCGGTTTCCCAAGTTGCCTCCTCGACCGGTTGACCTCTCCATTTTGCCTTCACTGAAGAAATGTTCTTTGACCTCAACTTTCGGACCTGACTGTCCAAGATAGCCATCGTCTCCTCAACATAAGTCAAATCTTTTTCCAACTGGACTGAGCTGAAATCTAATCTATGAGATGGATCACCATAATACTTCCAGATCATGGAAATATGGAACACCGAGTGAACTCCCGATAAGCTGGGTGGCAATGCAAGTCTGTAGGCCACCTCGCCCACTCTCTCAAGGATCTCGAAAGGACCGATATATCGAGTAGGGGTGGGCATTCGATATTTCAATTCGGTATTTAAGAACTTTGGTATTTCGGTATTCGATTTAAAAATTATGTATACTAAATACCGTACCAAAGTATTTCGGTACGGTTCGACATTTATTATTTTGGTTCGGTACGGTTTCGGTTTAATATTCGCTAAATAAGTAACACTAACGAGTGACAATTCTCCTATGTTCAATGCCCTACTGTCTAACTGTTCAGCCAAAAATACATATACAATGAAATTGAAGAACATAACAATGAAATTGAACAATGAAAGAAGCAAATACAAACGAAAATTAAAATGATTGAATTGAACATAATGTCTTAATGCACTGTAGGTTGTAGCAGTATTTCACTACTCACTGTAGGCTACCTGTAGCTGTATTTTCTAAGGCTCTAATTTTTAAATACGGTAGCAACAATGCTTGTAGTTATAACAGTAGTAGCAGTGCAAGTCTAACTAAATACGGTAGAAGCAGTGTATTTCAGAGTTTAGAGTTTAGACCCTAATTGAATGAAAGAGTAAAAGAAAGTATCTTGGGCTTGGGCTGGGGCGCTGGAGTGGGCTGGGAATTATATTAAAAATTGTTGGGCTGGGGCGTTGGAGTGGGCCGGGAATTATTTTAAAAAGTCTTTAAAAATTCAGTAATTCGGTATTTCGGTATACCGAAATTTCAAGATCCTAATATCGAGAACTGTACTGAATACCGAAAATGTAATACCTAATTAGACAGAAATACCAAGAAAAATGAAACCGAAATACCGAATTAATTCGGTCCGGTTCGGAATTCAGATTTTCGGATTTTATGCCCACCCCTAATATCGAGGGCTCAACTTTCCCTTCTTACCAAACCTCATCATACCCTTCATGGGTGAAACTTTGAGCAAAACCCTCTCACCCACCTTGAATGCCACATCAAGAGCCCTTCAATCAGCGTAACTCTTCTGCTTGGACTGCACCATGTGAAGCCGATCCTGAATCAACTTCACCTTCTCCAAGTCATCTCCAACCAAATCAGTTCCCAACAACCTAGCCTCCCTAGGTTCAAACCATCCAACTCAAGAACGACATCGACTTTCATATAAGTCCTCGAGATGAGCCATCTGGATGCTCGACTGATAGTTGCTGTTGTAGGCGAACTCTGTGAGCGGTAGAAACTGATCCCATGAACCCCCGAAATCAATAAAACATGAACGTAGCATGTCCTCCAAGATCTTAATAGTGCGCTCGGACTGCCTGTCCATTTGGGGATGAAATGACATGCTCAGCTCGACATGTGTTCCAAATTCACATTGCACGGCTCTCCAAAAATGCGATGTGAACGGCGTGCCTTGATCGGAGATAATAGACACCAGCACACCATGAAGACACAATCTCATGAATATAAATCTGAGCCAGCTTGTCACGACCCGGAATCCCTCCCTTGGGACTGTCATGGTGCCTAACATTTCACTTGCCAGGCAAGCCAAAGTTAGATAAATTACTTAACTAGTTTTTAACAATTCAAATTAAAACATTAATGAAAATAAAATGTAATAACCTGGAATGGAATAATAAAGTTCCAAATGATGTGATCTAAACATATCCCAAAATTAGGAGTCACGAATACATGAGCATCTAGAATGCAACTGATAAAGTATGAACAAAATACAACTGTTTGAAACTCCATAAATAGTAAAGATAGAAAGGAAGGGGACTTCAGGGCTGCGGACGCCATGCAACTACACCTCAAGTCTCCAAAAGTAGCTAAATCCGAGCAGTATCGCTACGCACCGCTGGGATCAACTCCGATATTTTCACAATAAGTGTAGAAGTGTAGAATGAGTACAACCGTTCCCATGTACCATGTTAATGCCGAGCCTAACTTCGATGAAGTAGTGACGAGGCTATGGAAAATCACTTACAAGTACCTGTACGAAATAATAATAACAGGAAAACAGGAATAGAATAAAACAATAAACTCATGAAAATGGAGCCAAAAATTAACTACCAAAGAGCCCAGAATAACAAAGCCTCAAGTCTCATATTACAATACCAAGAATAAATCTACAATCACAAACCAATACAATACAACATATCATCATCATCTCATATCATTTCAATTCTGTTCAATACCGTTGCGGCGTGCAATCCGATCTCCAAACTATCTCAAATCATTAACATATAAACTCAACAACAATATTTACATAATATCATGAAAAAGAAGGTGGAATATATAGAACGGTAAAGAACCACAGAATTTAACGAGGAATAACCAACATCTCAGAATCTCAACTTGTACCAATTCACCAGTACAGAACAGTTAAACGACTCACATAAGAGAAACAATATAATAGAGTGCATCAAATAATATAAAGGCAGATAAAACATGTGACAATTAAATATACAATTAAAGCAAGTGGAGACAGATAGCAAATAAACAGAATTCATGTGAGAAATGAACAAATTTAGGCACGTAGCAATTAAATAACAAGTAACATGTATTTTATAGATGTCAAGTAAAAATACGTAACAATTAAAGCATATAACAAGAAGTAACATGGAATAAAGAAAGATATGAAAATAAATATCTCAATCCCGCATGCTAAATCCCTTGACGACGCATATACACTCGTTACCTAGCATATACGCCGCTTCCCCACATTATTCACGTAACAAATACTTCAACAAGTCCTAATTTTCTCAAGTCAATGTTAGACATAATACTTACCTCATCCTGCAAACAAAGCAATCAATCAACCACGACCTTGCCTTTGAACAAGCCTCCAAACCAATCAAATCTAGTAAATTATCGATCAAATAATTAAAAATAAGCTTTAGAAACTAGCATTAATGAACATCCCTCCGTCGCAAAAACGGCCAACTTCTTCGCAAATGCGAAGGTACCCCAACTCAATACTGCATCGCAATTGCGATGTAGGAGTCACAAATGAAAATACAGAGCTCCTCGAGAATGCGACTCCCTCTTCACAAGTACGAAGTCCCAGTCCCCAACCCATGCTCACAAATGCGAACATTTGTCCACAAAAGCGGGGCTCACAATTGCGATTCATCAGATACCAGAAGCAACACTGCATCAACAGTTCTCAAACTTTTCAAACTCATCTGAAACTCACCGAGCCCCTTGGGCACCAAACCAAACAAGTGCAACATCATACGAACTCTTTCGCACGATTAAAACACCAAAATAACACCTAAAAATACAAACCAGACGTCAAAATGTATGAAATTTTAAAGAAAACTCAAGAACTTAAAAAATCACAACAAAGCATTCGAATCCTATCAAACCAACTCTGATTTGCACCAAATTTTGTAGACAAGTTTCAAATAGCATAATGGACCTATACCAAGTCCCAAAATCAAAATCCGAACCCGATAGCCATGATGTCAACCTATAGTCAAACTTAGGAAAATTCCAAACTGTCAAATTACTAGCTCTCGGCAAAACAAGTCAAATCAACCTAGGGACCTCCAAATTCAATTCTGGGCATACGCCCAAGTCCAAAATCATAATACGGACCCACCAGATTCGTCAAAATATCGATCCGGGGTCGTTTACACAAAATATTAATCGTGGTCAACTCAAGTTATTTTTAAAGCCAAAAAATCATATTTTCTTCGAATTTTTACGTAAAAATATTTCAGAAAAAGATGCGGACCACACACGCAAATAAAGATTCATAAAATGAAGCTAATGGAAGTCTCAAAATATGAAATAAAGTCTAGTACTCAAAACGACCTATCGAGTCGTCACATTCTCCACCTCTAAAAGAAACGTTCATTCTCGAACGGACATAAAAAAGTACCTGAAGGGGTGAAAAGTGTGGGTATCTACTCCGATTTAGGACTCTCATTTAGCTGCCTCGATCGACTGACCTCTATATTGAACATTCACAGAAGGGTAACTCTTAGACCTCAAGTGACGAATCTGTCGGGCTAGAATAGGCATCTGCTCCTCCTCATAGGCTAAATTCTCGTCAAGTTGAACTGTGCTGAAGTCCAAAACATGCAAGTTGTCCTCATGATACTTCCGAAGCATGGAAACGTGGAATACTGGATGTACTCCTTATAGGTTTGGAGGCAATGCGAGCTTGTAGGAAACCTCCCCAACTCTCTCTAAGATATCAAATGGTCCAATAAACCTAGGGCTCAACTTGCCCTTCATCCTGAACATCATCACACCCTTCATGGGTGAAACTCTAAGAAAAACCCTCTCTCCCACCATATAAGCTACATCTCGAACCTTCTGGTCTGCATAAATCTTTTACATACACTTAGTTGTACGAAGCCAATCATGAGTTAACTTAACCTTCTCCATAGCATCACAGACCAAATCGATGCCCGATAACCTAGCCTCTATTGGCTCAAACCAACCAATCAGCGAATGATATTGCCTTTCATATAAGGCCTCATACGCCGCTATCTGAATACTCAACTGGTAGCTGTTGTTGGAGGCGAACTCTGCGATAGGTAAGAACTGGTCCCATGAACCTCCGAAATCCATAACACAAGCACATACCATGTCCTCAAATATATGAATAGTGCACTAAGACTGTCCGTCCGTATAAGAATGAAATGTTGTGCTCAGCTCAACCCGCGTGCCCAACTCACGCTGCACGACCCTCTAAAAATGCGATGTGAATTGCGTGCCCTGATAAAAAATGATGGAAACGGGCATGCCATGTAGGCGAATAATCTCCTGAATGTAAATCTGAGCCAACCGCTCTGAAGAATAGGAAGTCACCACCGGAATAAAGTGTGCAGACTTAGTCAAGCGGTCCAGAATAACTCAAACTGTGCCATACTTCTTTGAGGTCCTTGGCGAACCTACCACAAAACCCATAGAGGCGCGCTCCCACTTTCACTCTAGTATATCCAATTTCTCAGTCAATCCACCTGGTTTCTGATGTTCTTACTTCACTTGTTGACAATTCTACCACCGAGATACATAAGCAACAATGTCTTTCTATATTATTTGACACGAATAGTGATGTTTCAAGTCATGGTACATCTTCGTGACACCTGGGTGAATAAAATAACATGAATTGTTTGCCTCCTCAAGGATCAAATCTCTCAACCATCAATGTTTGGAACACAAATACGGCCTTGAAGCCGCATAACACCATCATCACCAATCACAACATCCTTAGCACCACCCCGCTGTACCATATCCTTGAACACTAACAAGTGGGGATCATCCAATTGGCGAGCCTTTATACGCTCCAATAACGAATATTGTGCCACCATACAAGCTAGAACACGATTGGGCTCCGAAACATCTTATCTCACAAACCGATTAGCTAAATCCTGAACATCCATGGCTAGTGGCCTCTCTACTATAGGTAAATATGCTAAACTGCCCATACCCGCCTTTCTACTCAATGCATCAGTCACCATGTTGTCCTTTCCCCGATGATATAATATGGTGATATCATAGTCTTTTAACAACTCTAACCATATCCGTTGTTGCAAATTAAGGTCTTTCTGCTTGAACAGGTGTTGGAGACTCCAATAGCTGGTATAGACCTCACAATAAACGTCGTACAGATAGTGCCTCCATATCTTCAGCATGTGAAGGCTGCCAACTCTAATTCATGAACATGGTAATTCTTCTCATGAACCTTCAACTACCGAGATGCGTATATAATCAACCTACCATCCTGCATCAATATCGTGCCGAGCCCAAAATGCAAAAAGTATAGGATCCTGACTTGTAGGCAATACCAACACTAGGACTGAATTCAATGCTGTCTTGAGCTTCTGCAAAACTCAACTCACACTCGTCAAACCATCTGAAAAGAGCATCATTCTGGGTCAACTTGGTCAATGAGATAGATGAAAATCCCGCCACAAACTGACGATAGTAACCCGCCAAACCCAAGAAACTCCGAATCTCTGTAGCTGAAGTAGGTTTAGACTGGTTAAGAATTGATTCAATCTTCTCAGGATCTACTTTAATACCCCCGGAAGATACAACATGGCCCCAAAAGATAATCGAATCCAACCAGAACTCACACTTTGAAAACTTGGCATATAACTAACTGTCTCTTAGATTCTGAAGTACGATCCTAAGATGCTGCCCATGCTCCTCTCGACTGCGCGAGTAGACAAAAATATCATCAATGAAGACGATCACAAAAGAATCCAAATACGACTTGAACACTCGATTCATCAAATCTGTAAACATTGTTGGGGCATTAGTCAAACCAAATGACATTACTAAGAACTCATAATGACCATACCAAGTCTGGAAAGCTATCTTAGGGATATCTGATGCCCTAATCTTCAATTGGTGGTAGCCATACCTCAAATCAATCTTCGAAAATACTTTGGCACCCTGAAGCTGATCAAATAAGTCATCAGTCCTCGGCAACAGATACTTGTTCTTGATAGTGACCTTGTTAAACTACCGGTAATCTATACATATAATCATCGAACCATCCTTCTTCTTCTTCACGAACATCATTGGTGTACCCCAAGGCGAGATACTAGGTCTAATGAATCCCTTATCAAGAAAATCCCGCAACTGCTCCTTCAGTTCCTTCAACTCAGTTGGGCCGTATGGTATAGTGCAGTAGAAATGAGGTGAGTGCCGGGAGCCAAGTCAATACAGAAGTCAATATATCTGTCAGGTGGCATCCCCGACAAATATGTAGGAAACACCTATGGAAACTCACGCACAACTGGTACTAAACCATGGAAGGAACCTCTGCACAGGATCACGAATATAGATCAAATATGCTGGAAAACCCTTCTCGACCATATGCCGAGCCTTCACATAAGATATAACCCTACTAGTAGAATGGACAGGAGTCCCCTTCCACTCCAATCGGGGAAACTCCGGCATGGCTGTGGTCACCGTCTTGGTGTGATAGTACAAAATAGCATGATAAGGTGATAGCCAATCCATGTGCAAAATAACATCAAGGTCCACCATATCAAGAAGTAGAAGATCTATACTAGTCTCAAGGATCTCGATAGAAACCACACACGAGCAATAAACACGATCTACTATAATGGAATCTCCACTAGCATGGACACATAGAAAGAAGCCCTCAAAGAATCATGAGGCATAACCATATATGAAGCAAAATAGGATGACATGTATGAATAAGTAGAGTAAACCTGAGGCATTCCTATGGTAAATCGGAACAATACCTGTGATGACGGCGTCAGATGAATCTGACTCAGGTACGGATGGGAATGCATAAAAATAGGGCTGGCCCCACCACTCTGACCTCCGCCCCCCAGGCGAACCCTAGCTGGCCGGCCTCCACCTCTAATGGCCTGACTCCACCTCTAGCAACATGACCCCCGCCTATAGCTGGTTGTGCAGGCGGTGGAGCAACCAGTGCCAGCATAATGGAATTCTAACCCTGCTGAGGTCTGCTACTCATTAATCTAGGACAGTACCTCCTGATGTGACATGTACCTCCACACTCAAAGCATACTCTCGGCTGTTGTGGTTGCTGAAATTGAGACTGATCCCGAATGCCCGGGTAACCATTGCGGTAACTCTGTAGAAATGGTGCACTGATAGGAGCTGAATTTGTACTGAATGTTGGCTGCTCAAGATGAGGCCCATACGAACCACGGCTACCTGAAGCACTGTGGGATTCCTGAAGAGCTGATTAAATCAGCCTGGGAGAATGGCCTCTACCAAAAGAACCTCTGCCTCCAAATGAGGCACCATTGAAGCCACCGAAATGACGAGACCTATTCACACACTCCGTCTCTCTACCCTGACTATGAATCATCTCGATCCTCCTAGCAATCTCTACAGCCCCCGGAAAGAAATATCATCCCCTGTCTCCTTGGCCATCCGAAGCCTGATGCCAAAAGTAAGACCATCAATAAACCTCCTCACTCCCTCTCTATCAGAGGGAATCAAAATAGTTGCATGACATGCTAGGTCCACAAATCTGGTCTCATACTAGGTGATAGTCATCTACCCTACTAGAGGTACTCGAACTGCATGCGGTACTCCTCTTTCAGAGTGAAAGGAATGAACTTCTCCAGAAATAGCTGCAAAAACTGATCCCAAGTGAGTGGAGGTGAACCGGCTGGTCTGCTCCTCTCAAAATCCTACCACCACCTCTTGGCAGAACCGATCATCTGAAACACTGCAAAGTCGATCCCGCTGATCTCAATAATACCCATGTTGCGCAACACCACGTGTCAACAATCCAAATAATCATGTGGATCCTCAGAAGGTGCACCACTAAAATGAACAGGAAAGAATTTGGTTAACTTATCGAACCTCATCAATCCCTCAGAAAACATCGCGGGCCTCTCCCCAGGTTGTGAAGCAACAACATATTGAACTATCCTAACTCTTGGAACTTTCATAGTCTGATATATGGGATCCATTTGCTTCGGAGTGTGAGTTGTAGGAGTATGTGCTCTTCCCCCAGCCTGAGAGGCAGCGCGCTAGTGCCATAGGAAATACTCCAACCTGAGCCACACTCTCCATGAGTCCAACTAAGGGCATCCTGAAGTACGAAAGTGGTTATAAATCCCTCCGGGACCTGAGCTGATACGACTGATATGGTCTAGACTGGAATCTCCTCCTCGTGATCAATTTGAGGCTCCATAACGGGTGCTGCTGCGCGTGCTCTAGGCTGAGCTATGCCTCTACTTCGGCCCCTACCTCGACCCTGGCCCTACCCTTGGTAGTGGCTGCAACAGGGGGCATCGACTCCTGCATGAATATAAATGTTGAGTGAGTTCTCACCATCTGCGAGAGAACAAGAATAGAATTGTTCAAACTTCAATAATGGAATAAAGTCGCCCGATAGAGAAGGAAAGAAGTGAAATTTTCCTAAAGCCTATAGCCTCAAGAAGATAAGTACAAACGTCTCCGTACCGATCCTCCAGATTCTACTAAGCTTGCTCATGACTCATGAGATCTAGGTAACCTAGTGCTCTGATACCAACTTGTCACGACCCGAAATCCCATCCTCAAGACTGCGATAGAGCCTAACATTTCACTTGTTAGGCAAGCCAACGTTAGCATTTAGAGTGCTACATATAAAATCTGAACAAAATACAACTGTTTGAAACTACATAAACAGTAAAGATAGAACAGAAGGGAACTTCAGGGTTGTGAACACCATGCAACTATACCCCAAGTCTCCAAAAGTAGCTAAATTCTCACATTCTCGCTACGCGCCGCTGGGATCAACTTCGATAGCTGCACAAGAAGTACATAAGTATAGTATGAGTACAACCGAACCCATGTATCCTGTATGTGTCGAGCCTAACCTCGACGAAGTAGTGACGAGGCTATGGCAAGTCACTCATAATGTACGAAATAATATTAACAGGAAAACATGAATAGAAATAAAGCAATAAACTCATAAAAACAGATCCGAAATTCAACTACCCAAGAGCCCAAAATAACAAAGCCTCAAGTCTCATATTACAATACCAAGAATAACTCTACAATCTCAAACCAATACAATACAACATATCAAATTCGTTGTGGCGCGCACCCCGATCCCACCATGTCATCATCTGTTCACATCATAATATGTCTTATTCCTTCATATCATTTCAATTTTGTTCAATGCAATTGCAGTATGCAACCCGATTCCCAAATAATTTCACATCATTAACGCAAACAACTCAACAACAATATTTACAAAATATCAACACAAAGAAGGTGGAATATACAGAACAGTAAATAACCACGGAATTTAATGGGGAATAACCAACATCTCAGAATCTCAACCTGTACCAATTCACCAGTATGGAACAGTTAAACGACTCACATAAGCGAAACAATATAATAGAGTGCATCAAACAATATAAAAACAATAAAGGCAGATAAAACATGTGACAATTAAAATATACAATTAAAGCAAGTAGAGACAAGTAACAAATAAGCAGAATTCGTGTGAGAAATGAACAAATATAGGCAAATAGAAATTATATAACAAGTAACAAGTGTTTCATAGTTGCCAAGTAAAAATAATTACAGTTAAAGTATATAACAAGAAGTAACATGGAATAAAGAAAGATATAGAAATAAATATCCCAATTCCAACTTTCGGCAAAACAAGCCAAATCAACCTACGGACCTCCGAATACAATTTCGTGCATACACCTAAGTCTCAAATCACTATATGAACCAATTGCAACTATCAAAATATCATTCCGGGGTTGTTTTCAGAAAAGTCAAACCTCGGTCAACATTTCCAATTTAAGCTTCTAAACCAAGAACCAAATGATCCAAATCATTCCAAAACTTCTCTGAAACGAAACCAACCATCCCTGCAAGTCATAAAATCTCAAAGACACATAGGAGAAGCTTCAAATGGGGAAACGAGGCTCAAATACACAAAACGGCCGGTCGGGTCGTTATACTTTTTATTTGTATTCTTTTTTACTTTTAATTTATTTTTTATTTTAACTTTTTAAATTCCTTTTTTTAAATATTAGCCTTTTTATGTTATATCTTTTGTTTTATTTATTATTGAAATATCAACTTCTACTTTACATGTTTCTATATAATTTCTAATTTTTTTTCTTTCTTAATTACTTCTTTAATTTTTTTTTATTACATTTAGCTATGTTATTATTCTAATTTTTCTAAGAACTTATACCTCGTAATCTTAGAAAGAATAAGTCATTCACAAACTTGACTTATAATGAGTTATTAAAGTTAAACTTTATTATTAGATGAGGTTATATGCAAACTAACTATGTTAGAATGATAGATCAATTTTTAATATTTAAATAATATTCTTATTTATCAACCTTTATGTTTTGTGATTCCATGTAGTTTCATATTTTTTTTTTCATTTAGCATACTTGTTCTATTGTTCTAGTTTTGAAACTACAACTCTTAATATTACAAGCGACGAGTCATTGATAAACTAAACATATAATGAGTGATGTCACTAGAGAGAATCTCATTGTTGAATGAGGTTATAGAGTTGTGCTTTTCTTTTCTTTTGAATTATACTCACTTAAATTATGTTGAAGCTTATTTTAGTTTTACATAAACGTATTATATTAATTTTTTTTAGATTTTGAATTTATGTTATATTTTTTTTCTACTTTATTTGCTTTAGTAGTATTGACTTATTAATTCACATCGAATGCCATTCATTTTTTCAGTTAGAATTGATTGAGCATCTTTTTTCAAAATATTAAGTAATGTTATGACATTATATTTATAGATATTACTATTTTTATCAAGAATTTCATGATGTTCTTACAAAATATGTACTTTTAGTTTTTATAATTAATTGCAGTAATAGTATTAATTTGAAAAATATATGTCAATTAATTTTAATATATTAGTTAAAAATATATGATTAGCAGTTAATATATTTTCAAGAAATAATATGTATCTTAAATTTCAAATTTAATATCATTTATGAAGGCATATATTTGTTAAATCTTAAGTTTTAATTTTTGATAATTAACTTTATATTTAAAATTTAATCTAACTCCATAGTTATATCTTTGCAACCAAAAAGTTTGTAATTACATTGTAATTACATTAACAGTAACAACATACCTAGTATAATCTTACAGATGAAGTCTGGGGAGGGTAGTGTGTACACAGACCTTACCCCCCTACCTGGAGAGGTAGAGAGGTTGTTTCCGATAGACCCTCAGCTCAAGAAAAGTGGAAAAGAAGAAAATGGAAGAAGAAGAAGAAGAAAGAGGGAGAAGAAATAAAGAAGAGAGAGACAAAAGGCGATAAGGAAAAATGGGAGGAAAAGTGGCATCAAATAATAACAATCAGGGAGCAACAATTTCTAGTAAAAGGGAAGAAAAAGTAGCATCAAATAGTAATAGTCAGAGAGCAACAATTTCTAGTAGCAATTTAAAAATACAATGGAAGTGGTTGTTAAGTATCAGATATAATAACAAACTAGAAAAAAGTATCTTTCAACCAACAACAAGAATATTACTAGTACTACTGGTAAACCTAGGAGAAACTACACAGTAATTATATTATGACAAACATATCGCCGTAATTATATTATTGTATAATTACTACTCTAGTAATTATATCACTTCCAATTACATGATGGCTTTCTAAACTGACCTAGTTTAAGTTTAGAAGGAGACAATTTTTGGGTGGGGGGAGGGGGGGGGGGGGG
>MDKJ01168852.1:0-26747 GCA_005239525.1 Nicotiana knightiana
TTTTTCGATTTTTCGATTTTATTTTTTATTTTTTTTATTTTTATATAAAGTTTCTAAAATTTTATGGTACATATTAGTCATATATATTTTTAGTCTAGTTCTTTGCTATTATAATTAATCTAATTCTTTGTCTTTCCATTCTAGTTTAATTGGTAGTTTTCTTTTGCTAAGTACAAAAAGTAATTTCATGTTAAAAATAATCGATTTTTAATTATGTACTTTAATTATTCATCACTATTAGATTCAATTATCATCAGTATATCTTGGCAAATGATAGATTTTTCAAAGAGCAATTGATTTGACAGTGTTACGTTAAAAATGTAGTCGCCGGAATATGCATTTGGTAGTGTATGTCTCATATTTAGAAAAAAAAATCGATAAATAACCCAAAAAATCGAAAAACCGACAACAACCCAATCGATGAAAAACCGACTTAATTGGTTTGGTTTGGTTCTAATATTTGAAAAACTGACTTACTTGGTTTGGTTTCTTCTTAGGAAAAAACCGACCCAAATCGAACCATAAACAACCTCTATTCCACCCTCTAGTAGGTATAAATTATTCCGATATTATTTTTAATTCTAGGATAATTTGTCCTAGAATTGTAACCAAACAAGGGATAAGACAGTTCTATATTTTTTTCGTAAGATTATTTTTGTCATCCGTCATACCAAACTACCCCATACTGTACAATAATAATATTTGTGTTTATGCTTGTACTTATCTATGCGACTTACCATTTGAAACTACACTTTCTAACCAGGACGGACCTAGAGCATTGAATACGGGTTCCCGGGAACCCAGTAACTCTTGCGTAGAGACTATGTATTTATATTAAGTGATTCACTAATATTGTTGTGATCCAGTTATTATTACATAATAATTTAAAATTACGGTAGGAATCCATAAGCTGCAAATTCTGGATCCATATATATTTCTAACATAGGCATAATTAGGAATTTTACACCAGTAGGGTGTGGAAATCTAAATATCTTTTAAAAGATTATGAACAGCATATGTACTTTATTCGTGCTGAGGGTCATGGATCATAGAAACTTCCTCTCGTGTCAATAAGATTTATTTTTTAATCTAACCTAATTATTCTAATTACAGAGCATTAATAAGTGAAATACTAATTTACGAGAGATAAAAGGATAATGTAATACATAAAAACTCAGAAGGAGCAATGGAGCAAGTATATGGGCACAACATGGGGGAAGGGAATGGGATTATGAAATTAAGATTTAAATGTTTCCTATGGATACAACAAGTTTGTCTAGTGGAGGAGGGTACAAGTTACAACCCTGTTACACCAATACCCACATATTTGTTAATTTATTCAATCAATACCCCTGAATTTTCCCATGTACTTGCCCATACAATTTGGTGATTATTATATTGCTATGAGTATGACATTAGATTCAAGCACCATCACTAATGAGGCGGATTCATAATTTGAAATGGAGAATAAATGAGCTGACGTTTAATCGGTACTCCTATCATACTTTTGATCTAAAAGATATTAAACAAAATATATGACCATTTCAATATATATATATAAAATTAACGGGGGTCCAATAACTCCTCCAATATATATATATATATAGGTCCGCCTATGAAATAGAGGGCGAGAAAATTTCACGATGAAAAATAAAATTTTCTCAGAGCCGGAAACGGATCACTATAATCGGGAAATCGCAAGAAAAGATAAAACACAAAATAAAGACCTAAAGTTATAGGTCACGTGAAATCGAGAAGCGACGATGTTTATTAAAGAGCGTTAATTTCAATTAGCCGGGGCAGTATAATGTGTGAATATGATCATATGCCTAAAGCAAAATAAAATAAAATAAAATAGTTCCATGTTATAACTTTTTTAATACCCTTTGTTTGTACTGTCCATTTGAAAACTTTTCCTAGGTTGAGAAGGTGCTAATCTTTTCAGCTTGCAGGGGAAAAGAGAAAAAGAACAAAGATCTTTATTCAGAGAGCTGGACAAAACTTGTTTTAAAAATTAAGTTTTTCGTTAACGATATAAACGATATTTATTCAATATAAGTCAGTTAAAGCTAACATCAAGTAAACTTTACATTAATTGGAGATCTAAAAAATTAAGGTGACGAAAAGCTTGAGGAGATTAGTTGTCAAATTAGTATACAACAATAAATACAGTATAATCTCACTTGTCAAATTAGGAGTTAGTTTTATCCATAGTCATTGAACTTTTGTGTTTGATACCCAAAAGTCACTTTTCTTTTATTGTTACGTAAAAATCATTCAAGTTTGTGTTCATTATACAAAATCACTTTTCTTTCTTTTGTTACACAAAAATTATTTTATTTTGCTCTAGTTATCACAAAAGTCATATTTTTACTTGAAAAGTCTATCGCCCTTGATATTATATAAACCTTCATATTTATGTAATATATACTATATAATATATAATATATTTTTAACTATGTATTTTTATATTTAGTTTTTTCTTAACGTTAATTTTTAAAATATATTAGTAGCGTTACTAAATTTTGTCAGTAACTTTAATATATATTAGTAGAGAAATAAACCGGCAAGTACATTTCTGTGAGAAAATTTGCAAGTAAACAAACAAAGAAAATGAGGAAAAAATTATATGTTAATCTGAAGGAAAATCCCTAGGTAATTCTACATGCGAATTTAGTTGGGGATATTTTCTTGGGATTTACCTGGGCAATTGGTTATTTGGAAAATTATACTACTAGAAATTCGGAAAAAATCGACCCAAGTTGGTCGGTCAATTAAATTCAAAAAAACGAATTGCTGAAAAAAGTCATTTTATGACGCTACTAATATATCTTGAAAATTAAAGTTAGAAAGAATTAAATATAGGAATATATTAGAAAAATAATAAATAAAATAATATTAAGTTATTTTATTTATAAATAAAATATATAGGTAAAAATATATTATATAATATAGAAGGTATTACATAAATATGAAGGTTTATATAATATCAAGGGCATAATAGACTTTTCAAGTAAAAATGTCACTTTTATGATAACTAGAGCAAAGTAAAATGATTTTTGTGTAACAAAAGAAAGAAAAGTGACTTTTGTGTAATGAACACAAAGTTGAATGATTTTTAAGTAACAAAAAAAAGAAAAGTAACTTTTGTGTAACAAACATAAAAGTTCAATGACCATAGATAAAATTATCTCGTCAAATTAGTATGTATAATGTCAATATACAATATTTAAATTCGTATATATATATAGGTATTAATCATGGAGTTCCTATTTTTATTTGGTGTTTAAATAATGCTGGATTTCTAATTAAAGTTTTTCAAGACACTTTTTTTAAAAGGAGCAGAAGACTGGAAATGAAAAAGAAAAACAGAAGGGGACAGAGATTCTGATGTCGGCATGGTTATATAACTAATTAATCTTATTATTTACTCGTAATTGAGATTCTATTATTTTGTTCTTTATATGTGGACGGTGGAATCCACGAACTTGGTAACATGAGTGGTAACAAATAAGTCATATAAGCCAAAAAGAAAGAATATTATTAGTGCACTTTGATGTCATTAACTTTAAAAAAATAAAATAAAAGAGATGAAACGTCTAATATTGGTGAGTCAATTTGTAAAAAGTATAAAGGATTATTTCCTTGGAATAATCTTCAGAATGATACTCAGCCTTTAATATCAACCCGTTAAACAACACACACAAAAATCGAAAACTAAATAGATCAATATTATTGAAAAATTAGCACGCCATTGTGCTAGCTAGGGTGTTTTGTATGAAAGAAAACATATATTTCAGAAAATACTTCACACAAAAAATGATTTACTAGTAATTTTACTTGACTCAAACTAATCGAGGTTCTAAGTTGATATCGAACTCAAATAAAAATCAAAAACCACTAGCGACCAAGAGTTGCTACGGCAACTTGGAAGTTTCCTTCTAAAACTATGTACATAAAGTGCGAGAAGTTATTACTAACAGGTTTAAACATCATTTTGCCATAAATAGACCTACATATAGTTTTATATTTTTGTAGTTCTTTGTATCTCTGTCCTCTCTTAATAGGTTATCAAACTTCAATGTTTCCTTATCTCCATTGCTGTGGGAAGAAAGAACGAAATATAATTGGAAAAATGACATTGTATAACCGCTTATATATACACACACATTTATGTAAGTTGTACATAAATTTTATAGTTGAATATAAATAATTTCGGCCGTAATATTGTAATACGGGTGAAACCGGACCCATAAGCCGGCCCGATTCCCAAAAAAATAAATCGGGGAAGGAACGGGATGACAAGGAATCGGAACCGAAATGAAGGATTCATCGAGTCAGGAACGGGGGGCACGACGCCCGCCCTCGAGTGTATCGAGGCCTGACCCCGGGATCGGTCCAAATCCCTAAAGACTCCAGTGAGCATTATAAGGCAATCGAACAAGATTAACATAAGGTCGTAACATATGTGACCAACCGGATATCACGGCGTAGATCTCAGTAAGTACTGACGGGAATCCAATGATTAGTTAAACAGGAGATTTTTACCTTTTATGGAATTGTACCTAGAGTAGGATTCCCCTTCTATATAAAGAGGGTCTGATTATTTATTGAAACACATTGTAACGCGTATCCCAACACAATACATTATTATTTTCACTGTTATTCATAGCTCTTATTCTCGTTTACTAGAGCTAGCCATTGTGAATCCGGATCGAGGGTGGAAATTTCATCAAGGCTGGGATTATCCTTCTCACGTGGTTCGAATTTACTATATCTTTATTTGTTTAATTTAACGCAATTTATCGCTTGTATCGAATTAATCCATGTATCCTTTAAACTACTTACAAATTTAATTGTTATCCATTCTTTAGGGTAAATAATTTGGCGCCCACCGTGGGGCTAAAGATAATAGTGCTAATTTGATACAAATTTCCATAACGCACCCTATTTTACACTTGTTCTTTGAAGTGTCTATGGTTTCAGGTCAAAGTTCAAAATATCGAACTCCCAATATGTACCTCTAAATGAGGATGCGGAGGTTGGTCACCACGGCGAGAACAACAATGTAGTACCCAGTAACGAGGTACCACCTGTCGATCCCATCAGAGTTCCGGTCGCGGACCCGATCGACGCTAACTCATATGTGGCCATCAATGTGAATCTGCCTACCGATCTTGAGAACGCATGCGGGGAAGTCTGATCAGCAGCCCAAAATACACATGACGGTGAAGGAGATGGGATCAACTTACGAGTGATCTTCGAAATGCTACAGTCCCAAAAGGTAGCGATAGCCCAGCTGCAGAACCAAAGTCGCACCCCCAGCAGAGTTGAGCCCGAGCTATCCCGGGAAACCGCTCGCAGAAATGAACCAATCATGGAGAGGCCGAGTGAAGACGAACCCGAGACTAACCCCAAAATCATAAAAATTCTCGAGGAACTGAAAAAACGGGTAGAATCGGGAGAAAAGAAAATCGAAGGTAAGGACAAAAAGGTGGAAACTTACAATTCCAGGGTCGACCAAATTCCAGGAGCGCCACCGATATTGAAGGGCCTGGATTCCAAGAAGTTTGTGCAGAAACCTTTCCCTCCGAGCACAGCTCCGAAGACAATCCCGAAGAAGTTCTGCATGCCCGAAATTCCTAAATACAATGGAACAACCAATCCAAATGAGCATGTGACCTCCTACACGTGCGACATCAAAGGGAACGACATGGAGGATGATGAGATCGAGTCTGTCCTGCTGAAAAAGTTCGGGGAAACTTTGTCAAAGGGAGCTATGATATGGTATCACAACTTATCCCGTAATTCCTTTGACTCATTTGATATGCTTGCAGAATCCTTCATGAAAGCACACTCAAGGTCGAGACCAGGAAGTCAGACCTTTTCAAAGTAAAACAGAGATATAATCAGATAATAAGGGAAAGTCCCGGTTTCAAATGGAATGAATGGACTTGCCTCCGGTTGCATACGGTTGGGCCGTTCAGGCCTTCACCCAGTGACTCAATACCCGAAGCTCATTGGTTTGACAGCAGGTGAAGAAAAATCTGATAGAATATCTGACTGTAACTTGGTTCAACGTACATAATCAGTATCAATCAAAAATTAGGGTCGAAAACGAACAGCTTAGTTCCCCTTCCAGGTCCGTTTATCCCGTCAGAGCTATTGGCAGATCCAAAAGAGATATTGATCGTGAACCATGATCAAATAGGGACTGATCTCAACCATACAACAGAGATCGAAGAGGTAATGGGTCCGTACGAAACCCCGTGAGGAGTGAGAGGAGAAGCGATCGAGGTCAAAATAATCGGGGACTCTTGAGCAAAAGCGATTTCGACAGTCCCATCGGGCCTAAGGAAGCACCAAAGTTAACTGAGTACAAATTCAATGTCGATGTCGCTGCCATCTTATATGCAATCGGACGCATCAAAGACACCAAGTGCTCTCGACATCTACAGTCTGATCCATCTCAAAGGGACCCCAACCTAATGTGTAAATACCACGACACTCACGGCCACAGAACGGAAAATTGTCGACAATTGAGAGAGGACGTAGCCCGGTTATTCAACAACGGACATCTCCGAGAAGTCATGAGCCATCGGCCAAAAACCATTTCAGGAATAGGGATTCTAATAAGCATATCGAGTAGGAGGAACCTCAGCACATCATTAACATGATCATCGGTGGGGTCGACGTCCCCCGGGGGACGATGTTAAAGCTCACCAAAGTGTCCATCACTAGAGAAAAACAGACTCGAGATTACGTGCGGGAAGGAACCTTGTCATTCAATGACGAGGATGCTGAAGGCATCGTGCAGCCACACCACGATGCACTGGTAATATATGTACTCATAATTAAATCTCGAGTTAAGCGTGTGTTAATTGATCTAGGTAGCTCGACCAATATCATCAGATCAAGAGTAGTAGAGAAGTTGGTCTGCAAGACCAAATTGTGCCCGCAGTCCAAGTTCTAAACTGATTCAATATAGCCTGTGAGACCACTAAAAGGGAGATAACACTACCGATGAACATTGGCGGAACCATTCAGGAAGAAAAATTCCACGTGATCATGGGGATATGAGATACAACGCTCGTTTGGGAGGCCATGGATTCACAACATGAGGACAGTACCCTCGACACTACACCGGGTGTTGAAATTCCCAATGCTAAGAGGGATTAAAATAATTCACTGAGAAAAACCGACCGCAAAAGAGATGTTCGCGGTCGACGAGGTGGTCCGATATATGCACTTTCTACACATAAGGGTCCGAGTTCGATCGCCAAAGGAGGGACCAAATAGCAATCGCCAACACCGGCCCGGGCCGAATCGGAGAAACAGGGGATGGATGATGACGACAACTACGGAGTTCCCAGATCCTTTATATTCCCCGATGATTTTGACGCCACCAAATCAGCGATCAAAGAACTTGAACAAGTCATATTGATCGAGCATCTGCCCGATCATAAGGTATACCTGGGCATGGGGTTAAATCCCGAGCTTAGGAAAAAACTCATTATATTCTTTATGGCTAACATAGATTGTTTCTCTTGGTCCCACCTCGACATGACAGGGATCCCGCCGGAGATAACTACCCATAAGCTAAGCCTGGATCCGAAGTTCCATCCGGTCAAATAGAAAATGAGGCCTCAGTCCTCAACCAAGCATGCATTCATCAAAGACGAGGTATCTAAACTCCTTAAAATAGGGTCCATCCAAGAGGTTAAATACCCAAATTGGTTAGCAAACGTAGTGGTGATCCCTAAAAAAGGGAATAAATTAAGAATGTGTGTAGACTACAATGACTTGAATAAGTCATACCCCAAGGATTCTTTCCCTCTGCCCAACATCAGTCGTATGATCGATGCGCCGGCCGGCCACGAGATCCTCAGCTTTATCGATGCCTATTCCGGGCACAACCAAATTCGGATGGACCCGGGAAACCAGGAAAAAATGTCCTTCATCATTAAGTACGACACCTACTATTATAACGTAATGCCATTCTAACTAAAAAACGTCGGTGCCACTTACCAACTAGTAAATTGAATGTTCAAAGAACAAATAGGAAAATCGAAGGAGGTTTACATTGACGATAAGTTAGTTAAGTCCCTACGAGCGGAGGACCATTTGAAACATTTGCAGGAAACCTTTAACATATTAAAGAAGTACAATATGAAGCTAAACCCGGAGAAATGTGCATTCGGAGTCGGGTCCGGTAAATTTCTCGGGTTCATGGTGTCTAACCGGGGAATCGATATCAACCCTGACAAAATCAAGGCCATAGAGGACATTATCGTGGTGGACAATGTAAAGGTCGTTCAAAGGTTAACGAGCCGCATAGCGGCGTTAGGCCGATTCATTTCAAGGTCCTCCGACAAGAGCTATCAGTTCTTCTCGTTATGAAGAATAATTTCTCGTGGACCTAGGAGTGTCAACAAGCCTTGGACGAACTCAAGAGATACCTTTCGAGCCTGCCTTTCCTCAATACTCTGAAGGAAGATGAACAGTTGTACCTATACCTGGCGGTATCCGAGATAGAGGTAAGTGGAGACCTAGCATGGGAAGAGGAAGGTATGAAATTTCCTATCTACTACGCTAGCAGGACTCTAGGAGAGGCCGAAACTAGGTATCTTCACCTTGAAAAATTGGTGCTCGCTTTGCAAAGCGCCTCTAGGAAGTTAAAACCGTATTTTCAATGCCATCCCGTATGTTCCATGACTCCTTACCCGTTGAGGAACATAATGCATAAGCCCGAACTCTCGGGATGATTGGCCAAATGGACCGTGGAAATCAGCGGATATGATATCGAATATCGACCCCAAACCACCATCAAATCTCAAATTTTGGTGGACTTTGGGGCTGACTTCACGCCAGACCTAATTCCGAGGTTGAGAAGGAGTTATAATTGAACTCGGGGACCTCACCCAAAATCTGAACCCTATTTACAGACGGTGCCTCGAAAGCAAAGCGGTTCAGGCTTGGCATCATGTTGAAGCCACCGACGGGTAATGTAGCTAGACAATCTATTAGAAGTATAAAATTGACTAACAACAAGGCCGAGTATGAGGCCATGATTGCAGGTCTTGAACTAGACAAAAGCCTTGGGCCCAGGATGATCGAAGCTAAGTGTGAATCCCTCATCGTGGTGAGCCAGGTCAATGGAACGTTCGAATTCAAAGAAAATAGGATGGGAAGGTACCTGGATAAGCCACAAGTGACATTACATCGGTTCAAGGAATGGACTTTGCAACATGTACCTCGGGATCAAAACAGCGAGGCCTATGCTCTTGCTAACCTGGGATCATCGATCGGTAACGATGAATTTAACTCGGGGATGCTCGTACAACTCATGAAATCGGTAGTGAAAGAAGAGTCTAGCTTAACCTGGACTGGAAAAACAAATATATAGATTACTTGAACACCAAAAAAACTACCCTCGGATCGTAAAGAATCGAGAGCTCTGCGTACAAAGTCAGCCTGGTTCAGCTTGTCCGATAATGGTACCCTATTCCGGAGAACATTCGGTAGCCCGCTCGCCATATGTCTAGGACCGGGAGATACCAAGTATGTTTTGAGAGAAGTCCACGTAGGCACCTGCGAGAACCATTCGGGTGCCGAATAATTGGTTTGTAAGATAATCAGAGTCGGATACTACTGGATCGACATAGGAAAAGACGCAAAGGAGTTCGTACGGAAATGCGACGGATGTCAAAGACATGCACCAATGATTCATCAGCCCAAAGAGTTGCTACATTCGGTCTTGTCACCCTGGCCATTCGTGAAATGGAGAATGAACATCGTTGGCCCGCTGCCATGGGCCCCCAATAAGGCTCAATTTATATTATTTATGACTGACTATTTTTTTAAATGGGTGGAAGCCCTAACATTTGAGAAAGTCACGGAGAAGGAAGTTATTGATTTCATTTGGGACCACATAACATGTCGATTCGGAATGCCGACCGAGATCATTTGCGACAATGGGAAGCAGTTCATCGGCAGCAAAGTGAGCAAGTTTTTCGAGGACCGTAAGTTCAAAAGGATCCCATAAGCACCCTATCATCCTAGTGGTAATGGGAACGCGGATTCCACGAACAAAACCATACTCCAAAACCTCAAAAAGAGGTTGACCGATGCTAAAGGAAAATGGAAGGAAATTTTCCCCGAAGTCCTATAGGCATATCGAACGACCTCAAAATCTAGCACTGGGCCACCCAGTTCTCGTTCGTCTACGATTCCAAAGCTCTAATACCTGTTGAAGTAGGAGAACCGAGTTTCAGGTTCTAATATGCGAGTTTCAGGTTCTAATATGCGACCGAAGAGTCAAATGAACGAAGAGTCAAATGCGACCGAAGAGTCAAATAAATTTGAAAAATAAAAAAAGCTTGGAAACATCTTACCCGGTTCAGTGCCTGTTGTGCTTCGTAGAACAGGCATGGTGCATCGACCTCGTTAATTTTTGCATGGTCTTCATCGGTTACGAGGCATCGGAGGTAGCTAGCTAGCCCGACGAGGGAAGAAAGAACCCTGGTGTCCTCCGGGATGGTGATAACGATTGATCACTTCTGGTCAGGATCCGTGCTCGGAGCAGGAAACCAGTTGATCAACCTCGGGCTCAAGTTCGGCCCGCCGACCTCCAAGGATGGACTTTTCCTCGACATCTCTAAGTCACCCAATCCGGTGAAGTCCTCCAGGGAAAATGAGTCTACACCGTCAAAGAAGCACTGGAGGGGATCATCCGCTTCTTGGACCCCCTCATTAGATCGCTCCTTCATCGTTCCGGCTTCATCGAACATTGATTCTGTGAACGAAGGCATTCCCAAAACATCTATAACACCGGGAGGGTCAGAGTAGATGTCTCGAGAGTTCTCGATGCTCACTTCGGTATCAGCCTCACGAACTTGAGGGGGGGTGAGCTTTTGTTGTTTCCCCCTCGACTGCCACCAATTCCTCGGGGAAAGACGGCTCGCGGGCCACAAAAATATCATCCTCCTCGGGCTCGTCCCTCAGCCGGTAGAGTGAATTCGAGTCAGGCACTCAGGAGTTGGAACTCGAGGCCCTCTTCCTTTTCTTCACTCCTGTTGTGACTCTGGGCTGCCCCGAAGTAGAAGGATCAGTGGGCAGGTCCTTGCCTCCTTCTAAGGGCCTGAGCTCGATGGTCTTGGGCAAGCCTGCAAAAAGAGTAAGAGTCAATGAGGACATGAGTGCTAAAAAAGAACGTCTAGAACTGCTTATTCGGAGAAAAAGATTTTACCATGAGAACGGGCTTCCCAGCGGCCCTTCGAGAGCTCGCGCCATGAGCATTCGGCATAAGGCATCTGTGAACAAATGCCATTGATCCATTCCTTGAACCGAGGGATGGCATTTGGAACTCGAGCAAGGGCTATGCCACAGTAAACACCAATGAGAAAATGGAAGATAAAACATAAAATCGACGTTCAGAAGGAAGTGTACTTACGTGATACGTTCCCCTTCTCGGTAAACGACCTCAACTCGATGGGTATTAGGTCGGCGATCTTTACCCAAACAACCTTGCCAACCCTGAACTCGGTCCTCGTCGATGCTTGAGAATGGGGCTTTCCTGGCCCGTCGTACAAGCTTTATCATCCCCTCCCGCGAAGATTTGGGGATTGTATAAGCGGAGCAGATGATCGATGGTGAACGTGCACGAATCGATTTTATTCACAAAGAATCGAAGGAGGATCACGATCCTCCACAGTGATGAGTGAATTTAGCCGAGGCACACGTCGTACCTCCTGTAAAAGTCCAAGATGATCGGGTCTACCGGGCCCGATGTAAAGGAATGAGTGTAAACACTTAGATATCCCTCAACAAGTGTGGTGATATCGTCATCGGCGGGAATCACTACATCCTTATTCGTCCAGCCGCAGTCCTCTTGAACCGTAGGGAGAACAACCTCAGTGATGGAGTAGATGTAACGAGGCACCGCCTCACACCGGCCTTGAACAGAAGAAGGTTTTTCAACCTTGAAGTCATCATTGACCGAACATCCACCGGGGACGAACATTGTTCAAGGAGGCTCGGGTGCCGGTTCATTAGCGGCCGCACCCGGAGCAGACTTCTCGAGGACAGCCACATCAAGGGCGGTCTCCTCAGCCTCAGTTATCGGCCGCGAAGAAATTAAAAAGGAGCATCTTTATGGGGAATGATTTTGAAAGTCTTTGCCATTTCTTTTACCTGGTTAAAAGGGTTTTAAACTATAAAGGAGAATGAGAGGATGAGGTTGAGAACTTGCTAATAAAAACAAGCACACTGGCTTGAGCAAGGGGTAAAAGAAAAGTTGTAACTTGGAGAATGCATGTAAGAATATTGAGGGATTAAAGAAGACTGTAATACCTTGAAGGATCGAAGGTAGAAGCTTGGTCCAAAGTAAAAAAAGGAACGAAGGAAAGGGTATTGTACAATATTTAAGGTAAATAAATATACTTATGCAATATTTCTTTACAATATGTACCAATGTTTCTCTTGGTAGGGTTATAATATTCTCGCATTATTTATGCTTTTAGTAGGATTGTACATAGTAGGATTGTACATGTTGATTGTGGGTCAACCACATTGGAGGAAAACTGTACATAGCGGTTGTGATAGGATTTATGAGAATATTCAAATTGACATAAATCAGAAGTCTTACTCTTTCTATTTCTCTCTCTATAAATAAATATCTTTTATATAAAGCAGTCATAAAATTCGAAACGACATTGTTGGTTATACTAATTCGGTCGAGGTGATTTTCATTTACCAGCATTTAAATTCTAAATTTCTCTTTCCGAGTCCTTATGATCCTATGAACATTTTTATTTAATGTATTAAAGAGGACTTCTCTAACATGTGAAAAGTGATGGGTAATCACTAACGGTCATTCCTGCCTCGACTTTGATTGCGTAATTTTTGGAACGATTCGGTTGTTGGGAATTGGATCCCTTCAAACTTCGAGAATGTATGACGTTGGATCGAGATTTGGTGAACCAACTGGTCGATCGTGTAATTGTAATATTGGAGTTCCTTTTCCGTTGCCTAAGTTATACCTTTGAAATACCCTATAAGAAAAAAATTTCTACTCTCCCAAATCTTCACTCTACGCCATGCCAACTTCCCTTACAGGTTATCTGAATGGACAAAAGATCACATGTTTATCCTTTGAAAATTTTATTATTATATATAAAATGATCACATAATTCAACATATTGTTAGAACAATTAAAAGATCATTGGTTCGAAGTTTAATTTGACTCACACAAAAAAAAATTGTTGTTTGATTTAAGAGAAAAATCAATCTTATATGTTAAAAGACATATCTAGAAAAATAAAAATGCCCATTAGATGAGAATGAGATAGTCATGCAATTTACCATATCATAATTTAATTTTACCTGAAACCTAACCGGTTTCATTTAAATTTAGAAAAAATCAAATTACAAACTTTAAAAAGTCAGCCTTTTCTTTTTCATATGTGAAGATACTTTTATTAAAACTCTGAAGACTAAATGTCAAATATAAATGTCAAGACCCCAAATCCTAACAGGTTGTGATGGCTCCTATCGTGGAACTAGGCTAGCCAACCATCACCTAATTACTCATTCACTATTATAATACTTCAAAAATCAACAATAAGCAGCAAACATGTCACGACCCAAATTTCGGAGTCGTGATGGCGCATGTCGTGGAACCAGGCAAGACTCCATTTTTAACTAAGCTAAATTCCATTTCTAGTAAAAATGTAATTTTTAAACGAATTTATTAATAATATCAAGAAATCTGAAATTTAAAATAATATTTGAAAACTAAATTCAAAACCTCCAACCCCGGATCCGGTGTCACTTGGTCATGAGCTACTATAACATAAAGTAAAGAAAAGGGGAAATGGACAACATTGTCTCAAAATAAAAGCAATAGGCCGAATAAATAAAGAGAAGGTGAGGTCGCGATCGCCAGCTGCTACCTCGACAACTCCAATAGAAACTCTGATCCGCTGCTCAAAATCCGCTACCGGGTCCCAGTGTACCTGGATCTGCACACAAGGTACAGGGGGTAACGTGAATACACCAACTCAGAAGTAACAAACCCAAACTATGGGCTGAGAAGTAGTGACGGACAAAACCTCAATTATGTAACAATAAATAATATACAGAATTTAGACATGCTAACAGTTTATCGGGGTGAGTAAATATGCCAAGTATGCCAGTATACTCTACATGCCATCATAAAATATAGGTTATGAAACCAGTATGGATATGCACATAGTGCTCACAGCTCTCCCACAGTGGTCCACTCAGTACTATATATGGCTCTCAGGCCCAGGGAAGTTCCATCCAGGAATATGCATAAACAGCGGTGACCGTAGTCACTATGTATTGAGGAAAAAGGCCAGTTCAGCCCCCACGGAGAAGATCCATCTCCGGAATATAACACTCGAACAATTTTCATATCCATGGAAGATTCATCCCTCTCATAAACAAAGCTTCGGACAAGATCCATCCCTCACATAACATCAACTTCGGACAAGATCCATGCCTAGGGAAGATCCATCCCTCATCACTTCGGATAAGATCCATGCCCATGGAAGATCCATCCCTCATCATCAATGCGCTCACTGAGGGTGTAAAGACTCCGGAGGGGCCCTAGTGGCCCAAGCGCAATATCAAGCCAACGAAGGCATGATTTAAATATCACTGCAGTGTGCATTCCATTCTCATAAGTGTCTCAATAACAGGCTCTCGGCCTCACTCAGTCACTACTCTTCAGTCTCACTCACATGGATCACAAATGCCTCTATCAGCCCGAAACAATGATAACTATGCATGTAATTAACAATACTGAAACTGAGATATGAAATGATATGCTATAACATGACTGAGTATATGACATCAAATAATCACGACATGAGACAGCAATATACGACCACTCGGGTCTTAGCATTTCCGGCGTGAAGCCTATCATTTATACTTAACATGATTTCTAACATGTTCACAATTACCACATTAATAGATGCACAAATATCATCATGGAATAATCACTAAGCGGGGCCATGGGATAAGCCAGGCCACAAATACCCGGTTCACGCCCTCACGCCCGTCACTTGGCATGTGCATCACCTCAACAATAGTCATAAATCATTTAGCTCGGGATTTCGAACCCTCTAAACCAAGTTTGGAAACGTTACTTACCTCAAAACCGGCTAAAATACTACTCTGCAGTGCCTTTGCCTCTAAATCCGGCCTCTGAGTGCTCCAAGTCTACCAAGTTCAGATTTTTATCATCAATTTATGCTTAAGGAATAAATTCCAATCGAAAAATATCAAATTTAGCCCAAAACCCGAAACCGGTCAAAATCCGACCCCCGGGCTCGCATCCCGAAACTCAGAAATTTTTACAGAAAATTTTTCTTCATCCTCCCACGATTCCGTACATATAAAGAACACCAAAATCGGAGTCCGTTTGACCCCTCAAATCTACTCTAAAGGTCTCTTATTCTCAAGCCCCAAAATCTCATTTTTCTACTGTTTTTCATGAATTAAACGTTGAGATTATGGTCTATAATCACCCATAAACGAGTTTTAATAATCAAATTACTTACCTCTAAGCAACCCAATGATTTTCTCCTTCAAAATTCGTTCAAAAAGCTCTCTTCCGCCCAACAATGGTGTAAAATAAGGTTTAAGTCGCGGAAGAGTTTATTTAAATATGCCCAGTGATTTCTTCACTGCGATCGCGGCAAAATCCACGCGATCGCGGTTCACAGCAGTTCAACCTCACGCGATCGCAATCCAATGCACGCGATCGCGAAGACCAATTGACCTCACCCTCACGCGCCTGGTTAACTCTACGCGATCGTAACCTGATTCACGCGATCGCGATGTAAAAAATTTTCCTGGCCCTCAAAGTTTCCTACTCGATCGCAACCCGATTCACGCGATCGCGATTCACATATCCCTGTTGCACAAAAACCAGAAAACCAGCAATTCTCTAAGTCCAAAAATGCCCGTTAACCAACCGAAATCAATCCCGAGCCCCTCGGGACCCCAATCAAAGTTACCAACACATCCCATAACATCATTCAAACTTAGTTGCACTCTCAAAACACCAAAAATAACATCAAAACATCAAATTTACATCGGATTCAAACCTAAGAACTTTGAAATTTCTAAAATCCACCAATAATGCTGAAACTATCCAAAACAACTCCGATTGACCTGTGATTTTGCAGACATATCCAAAATGACATTACAAACCTGTTCCAACTTCCGGAATTCCATTCCGACCCCGATAGCCTATTCCACCGCCGACCGAAAATCACCAAAAACTAACTTTCGCCAATCCAAGCCTAATTCTACACCGGACATCACAAAAATATTCCGAACACACTCCTAAGTCCCAAATCACCTAACGAAGTTATCCGAGCCACAAAATCCGCATTCCGAGGTCGTTTCCTAAGTGGCTAAACACTCACTACAACCATTCTGATTTCAAGCCTACCAACTCTAACACATCAATAACAGTACAACCAACCTATGACAAGTCGAGAATAGTAATTATAATGCAGGTTCTATGTAACGACGGACCGGGTCATTACATTCTCCCCTTCTTAAACAAACGTTCGTCCTCGAACGTGCCTAGAGTTATTCCAACACCACCAAAATTTGTTGTGCAACCTTCCAGGTACATATTCGGAGGTGATCCCATGCCACCATACCCCATCTACGTACGATAACATAACATAACTGAAATTTCATTATCAATTCCTAACCCATAAACCTTAGAACTACATTTTCACTTTTGAATCAATTTACAAGATCAAAATCCCACAACTATAAACTGAATAAGTCTGAGCACACTGTAACAAGTCATATCCGTAACCCAAGATGAAATACCATGACCCACTGCATGACTCAAGCACTCGTGGCGATAACTCCTAATCACAATAGTTGCTTATAACAACCCAATACCGGTAAATAACCTCTTATCAAGAAATGCCTCGCTTTTACACTTTCATATACTACCGATGATGACAGAAACACGTAGAAACTAACAACCATTCGTCCCATCAGTCAGACATGAAGCTCTCCCTTCCCAAATAGGAATTATAGCAAATTTCTAAGCCGACTCCCGATGCTTATCCTTCCAACTATGCTGTAGACAATTCTGACAATATTCACTCTAGGTCCAATGACCTCTTCTAACATGACACATCAATACAAATCGAATATATAACCTGTGCAACTCGTGCACTCAACAACAACATCCCAAGAGCATTGCTAGGAACACATGTAGAAAACTCATTACCTCATAAGCACCCAAAGAACTAATCATATCCCTTACCATGCCGATCCGACCCACTATAAAGTTGTCTTATTTATCCAAGTTCCTTCTGACTTACCCTCGAATTGATAATTCTCATTGTCATAATACTGCAATTCTCAACCTAGATTCACCACACGAGACCCAAGCATAAGACCATACAGTCTAAGGCTCATAAGCCTCTGAATACTCTCCCAAATATCCCCAAACTAAAACCAATACAGCACATAATCGGGCAACCAACTAATCATTAGCACAATCCCCCACTTGGCTCAAGGCCATAGATCAAAACAACAATAACCCACAATGCACATACGCTATCATTGCCACAATACCGCGGTGGGATTCAACTAAACCCGTCATAAGCTCATACATAACTCAAACCATTATACATCCCATTCATGGAAGTCAAAACCATCGGTGCACGGCTGATACCGAGCGCTCACGTGCGCGTTTGAATAAATGAAAGGAGTTCAAAGAATTACGCTTCAAGTTGAATCAATGGATTCGCACGACAAGAGTTAGAGAATGTGAGATTTTTCCTAAAGGTTCTGCAGCCTCTCGAAGATAAGTACAGACGTCTCCGTACCGATCCGCAAGACTCTACTAAACCTGCTCATGACTGGTGAGACCTATTTAACCTAGCGCTCTGATACCATCTTGTCACGACCAAAATTTCAGAGTCGTGATGGCGCCTGTCGTGGAACCAGGCAAGCCTCCATTTTTAACTAAGCTAAATTCCATTTCCAGTAAAAATGTGATTTTTAAACGAATTTATTAATAATATCAAGAAATCTGAAATTTAAAGCAATATTTGAAAACTAAATTCAAAACCTCCAACCCCGGATCCGGTGTCACTCGGTCATGAGCTACTATAACATAAAGTAAAGATAAGGGGAAATGGACAACATTGTCTCAAACTAAAAGCAATAGGCGGAATAAAGAAAGAGAAGGCGAGGTCGGGATCGCCAGCTGCTACCTCGACAACTCCAATAGAAACTCTGATCCGCTGCTCAAAATCCGCTACCGGGTCCCGGTGTACCTGGATCTGTACACAAGGCGCAGGGGGTAACGTGAGTACACCAACTCAGAAGTAATGAACCCAAACTATGGGCTGAGAAGTAGTGACAGACAAAACCTCAATTATGTTACAATAAATAATATACAGAATTTAGACATGCTAACAGTTTATCAGGGTGATTAAATATGCCAAGTATGCCATTATACTGTACATGCCATCATAAAATATATGTTATGAAACCAGTATGGATATGCACATAGTGCTCACAGCTCTCCCACAGTGGTCCACTCAGTACTATATATGGCTCTCAGGCCCAGGGAAGTTCCATCCCGCAATATGCATAAACATCGGTGACCGTAGTCACTATGTACTAAGGAAAAAGGCCAGTCCAGCCCCCACGGAGAAGATCCATCTCCGGAATATAACGCTCGGACAATTTCCATATCCAGGGAAGATCCATCCCTCTCATAAACAAAGCTTCGGACAAGATCCATGCCCAGGGAAGATCCATCCCTCATGACTTCGGACAAGATCCATGCCTAGAGAAGATCCATCCCCCATCATCAATGCGCTCACTGGGGTGTAAAGACTCCGGAGGGGCCCTACTGGCCCGAGCGCCATATCAAGCCAACGAAGGCATGATTTAAATATCATTGCAGTGTGCAGCTACCTCGAAATCCCGTAAGCTGCTGAATACGAACGAAGACAGCTACTGCTCCGAACCGGTACCTGGATCTGTACACAGAGGCACACGGAGTAATGATGAGTATGCCAACTCAGTAGTAATAAAAATAAATCACAGTCTGAGAAATACGAAACACACAGCACAGATACACCAATTCACAAAAACAGTAAAACACCAAGTCACCATAAAGTATTCATCAAATACATAAGTTCGAAAACCTTTTTCCAGAAATCCTTTGAAACAAGTATAATTTAAATATATCTCAGTAAAACTCTCAGTAAAATCAGTTTGAAAAATGAAGTGAATCACAGTCAAAAACTCAGTAAAATCATCATAAATCTGCCCCTCGGGCCATAATCATTTCTCGTAACAATTTTCCTCAGCACCTCACCATCACTCAGTATCAGCCCAGCGGGCAACCTCACAGTCACTCAGTATCAGCCCAGCAGGCAATCTCACAGTCACTCAGTATCAGCCCCATGGGCATCACTCGCACTCAGTAGGTACCTGCGCTCACTGGGGATGTGTACAGACTCCGGAGGGGCTCCTACATACCAAAAGCTATAATAAGCCACATCATGGCATAAATCACTCACAGTATTGGCCCTCGGCCAGCCACATCATGGCATAAATCACTCAAAATATTGGCCTTCGGCCTCTCTCGTATCATAACATCCTCACAATATTGGCCTGCAGCCTCACTCAGTCAGACACTCTCAACATGCCACTCGGGCCATCACTCGACCCAAAACAGTGTTTCATTTTCAAGAAATAATATCAAAATACTCTGAGAGTCAAAACAATTATCAAGAAAAGACTAAGTGAATATCATAACATATCAAGTGAGGAAAATAGTAAAAACAGCCCCAAGGGGTAAACAGATCGGCACTAGGCACCAAACATGGCTTGTAGCCCAAATTATATCAACATATATCAATACTATTAAGCATAGGCTTTAAAATCGGGTTCGCAACTCAATAGTTGCCTAAAAAGGATATATTTTCAAATTTCTAATCTTTGCATTCCAAAATCCGTGAAAGGATGCATAGTCCGGGGTTTCATACCCTCAGGACAGGATTTAAAGACATTACTTACCTCAAACTAGCCCGAAAAGCTACTCTACAACCCGCTTGCCTCTCGAATCAACTTCTGAGTGCTTCAAATCTATAAATATCAGATTTTTACCATCAAATTATGCTAAATAAATGAATTCCAATCGAAAAGTACCAATTTTAGCATAAAACCAGAATTTAACCAAAACTCGACCCTCGGGCCCGCGTCTTGGAACTCGACAAATTTTATACTAAATGTTCTTCATCATCTAACGAGTCCGTACATATAAAGAACGCTAAAATCGGAGTTCGTTTGACCCCTCAAATCGATCTCTAAAGGTCTCATAATCTCAAGCCCTAACCTCACCTTTTTCTACTGATTTTCATGGATTAGACACTGATATTTTGTTCCTTAATCACCTATAATCTAGTTTTAGGGTCCAAAATACTTACCTCAATGAAGAACGATGATTTTCTCTCTTCAAAATTGCCTCCAAGCTCTATTCCCGTTCAAAAATTGTGAAAAGGGGGTTAATGGTCGCGGAGGGTTTATTTAAATACTGCCCAGTTGTTCCTTCACTGTGATCACAGAAGTACTCACGCGATCGCAAAGAAAAAATCCCCCAGGCCCTCAGAAGACTCTACGCGATCGCAGCACAAGCCACGCGATCGCGATTCAACAAAACCTCAACCCATGCGATTGCAGCCATACTCACGCGATCGTGAAGAACAATTGACCCCGCTCCCCACACGCCTGACTAACCCTACGCGATCGCACACCTTCTCACGCGATCGCGATTCACAAAATGGTCGGGCTCCAGATTACTCTACGCGATCGTGGATCAATCCACGCAATCACGATGAACAAAATGTTGTTGCACTGACACCAGAAAAACAACAGTTTATCCTAAGGCTAAAATGCCCGTTAGCCACCCGAAATCAATCTCGAGCCCCTCGGGACCCCAACCAATTATACAAACATATCATGTATGATCATTCAAACTTAGTTGCACTCCCGAAACACTAAAAATAACATCAAAACACCAAAATCTCATTTAAGTCAAGCCTAAGAACTTTGAAATTTCTAAAATCCACCAATGATGCCGAAACTATCCAAAACAACTCCGATTCACTTGAAATTTTGCAGACATATCCAAAATGACATTACGAACCTGTTCCAACTGTCTATTTAGACCCCGATATCCTATTTTCCACTGTCGACCGGAAAATACCAAAAACTAACTTTCGTTAATTCAAGCTTAATGCTACACCGGTCCTCACAAAAATATTCTGAACACACTCCAAAGTCATAAATCACCTAACGAAGCTATATGAACCATAAAATACGCATTCCGAGGTCGTTTACCAATAAGTCAACTCTCAATTGACTTTTTCAACTCTAAGATTATTTTTAAAGACTAAGTGACTAAATTCTCATTATAATTATTCCGATTCCGAGCCTACCAACTCTAACACATCAAGAACAGTTTAACCAAGCTATGACTAGGCAATAACAGTAATTATAATGCAAGTTCTACGTTACGAACGATCGGGTCGTTACATTCTCCCTCTCTTAAACAAACGTTCGTCTTCGAACGGGTCTAGAAACGTACCTGGAGTCTCAAAAAAGTGAGGATATTTATTCTTCATCTCTCGCTCAGTCTCCCAAGTAGCCTTCTCCATTGGCTGACCTCTCCACTGTACTTTCGCTGAAGCTATATTCTTAGACCTCAACTTTCTGACCTAACGATCCAAAATTGCTACTGGCTCTACCTCATATGACATATCACCCTCGAGCAGAACTGTGCTGAAGTCTAACACATGAGACGGGTCACCAACATACTTCTTGAGCATCGACACATGAAATACCGGATGACCACTCATTAGGCTGGGTGGCAAGGCAAGTCTATAAGCCACATCTTCAACCTTCTGAAGTACCTCAAAAGGACCAATAAACCGTGGGCTTAGCTTTCCTCTCTTTCCGAACCTCATAACACCCTTCATGGGTGATACTTTCAGTAGTACCTTATCACCTTCCATAAAAGAAACATCCCGGACCTTCTGGTCCGCATAACTCTTCTGCCTAGACTGCGCCGTGCGAAGTCGCTCCTGAATCAACTTCACTTTCTCCAACGCATCCTGAATCAAATCTATGCCCAATAACGTAGCCTCACCAGGCTCGAACCAACCAACCGGAGATCTACACCTCCTACCATATAAAGCCTCATACGGGGCCATTTGAATACTGGACTGGTATCTGTTATTATATGCAAACTCCTAGTGGCAAAAACCGATCCCATGAACCACCAAAATCAATCACACAAGCCCGTAACATATCCTCCAAAATCTGAATAGTCTGTTCCGACTGCCCGTCGGTCTGAGGATGAAATGCAGTGCTCAACTCTACATAGTACCCATACCTCTCTATACGACCCTCCAAAACTGAGATGTGAACTGAGTGCCTCTGTCAAAAATAATAAAAATCGGAACTCCATGCAATCGGACAATCTCTTGATGTAAATACCAGATAATCGCTCTGAAGTATAAGAAGTACCAACAGGAATGAAGTGCGCGGACTTGGTAAATCTATCCACAATGACCCAAATAGCATCAAAACCCTTCGAAGTCCGTGGTAGCCCAACTACAAAGTCCATAGTAATATGCTCCCACTTCCACTCCGGAATATCTAACCTCTGAAGTAATCCACCTGGTCTCTGGTGCTCATACTTGACTTGCTGGCAGTTGAGACACCGTGCTACATACTCAACAATATCTCTCTTCATCCGCCTCCACCAATACTGCTATCTCAGATCCTGATACATCTTTACGGCACCCGGATGAATGGAATACCGCGAGCTGTGAATCTCTACTAATATCAACTCTCGAAGCCCATACACATTGGGCACGCAAATACAACCCTTCATCCTCATAACACCATCATCACCAATGGTCACATCCTCGGCATCATCTCGACGGACCATATCCTGAAGTACTAACAAATACGGATCATCATACTACCGAGCTCTAATCTGGTCATAGAGAGAAGACCAGGAAGCCATGCTAGCTAATACCCGCGGAGGGTCTGACAAATCCAATCTCACCAACTGACCCGTCAAATCCTGAACATCAAGTGATAAAGGTCGCTCTACTGCTGAAAGGTATGCTAGACTCCCCAAACTCTCGTCCCTGCGACTCAAGGCATCTGCCACTACATTGGCCTTTCCCGGGTGATACAAAATAGTAAGGTCATAATCCTTGAGAAGCTCCAACCATATCCTCTGCCACAAATTCAAATCCTTCTGCCTCAGTAGATACTGCAAGCTATGATGGTTAGTGAAAATCTCACACTGTACCCCATATAAGTAATGGCGCCAAATATTTAAGGCATGAACAATGGAAGCTAACAAAAGATCGTGCACTGGGTAATTCTTCTCGTGCACCTTCAAGTGTCTAGACGCGTAGGAAATTACCCTACTGTCCTGCATCAATACCGCTCCTAAGCCAACTCTAGAAGCATCACAATAGACTTTGTAAGAACCCAAACCAGTAGGCAAAACCAATACCGAAGTTGTGGTCAATGTTGACTTGAGCTTATGAAATCTCTCCTCACACTCATCGGACCATCTGAATGGAGCACCCTTCTGGGTCAATCTGGTCAATGGTGAAGCAATAGAAGAGAATCCTTCCACAAAGCGACGGTAATATCCCGCCAGACCAAGGAAACTCCTAATCTCAGTAGCTGAGGACGGTCTGGGCCAACTCTGCACTGCCTCAATCTTCTTCGGATCAACCCGAATACCCTCACTAGACACTACGTGCCCCAAGAAAGCTACTGAACCAAGCCAAAACTCACACTTGGAGAATTTTGCATAAAGCTTCTCCTCCCTCAACCTATGTAACACAACCCTCAAGTGCTGAGCATGCTCTTCCTGGCTACGAGAATAAACCAGGATGTCATCAATGAACACAATGACGAACGAATCAAGGTAAGGCTTAAACACACTGTTCATCAATTGCATGATCGCGGCTGGAGCATTGATCAGCCCAAATGACATAACCAGAAACTCATAATGACCATATCTGGTCCTAAAAGCAGTCTTCAAAATGTCAAAATCCCGAATCTTCATATGGTGATACCCCGACCTCAAGTCAATCTTGGAGAACACCTTAGCTCCCTGAAGATGATCAAATAAGTCATCAATACGAGGCAAAGGATACCGGTTCTTCACCGTAACCTTATTCAGCTGTCTATAATCAATGCACATGTGCATCAAACCATCCTTCTTCTTCATAAACGACACCGGCGCACTCCAAGGAGATACACTAGGCCGAATGAACCCCTTATATAAGAGTTCCTGAAGCTGCTCCTTCAATTCTTTCAACTCCGCTGGTGCCATGCGGTAAGGTGGAATAGAGATAGGCTGAGTGTCTGGCACCAAGTCAATACCAAAATCAATATCCCTATCAGGTGGAATGCCTGGCAGGTCTGCAGGAAATACGTCTGGAAAATCACGGACTATAGGAACAGAATCAACAGAAGGAGTCTCACTACTAACATCCCTCACAAAATCAAGATAAGACCTGCACACTTTCTCAACCATACGCTGAGCTTTCAAATAAGAAATCACTCTGCTAGGCACATGCTCTATAGACCCTCTCCACTCAACTCTCGAAACTCCGGGCATAGCTAGGGTCACGGTCTTAGCGTGAAAATTAAGGATAGATGGACATGGTGATAACCAATCCATGCCCAGAATTACATCAAAATCAACCATACTGAGTAACATCAAGTCCACCCGGGTCTCCAGACCCCTAATAGATATAAGACATTACCGATACACACGGTCCATAATAATAGTATCGCCCACCGAAGTCGAAATATGAACAGACGTAACTAAAGACTCACGGGGCATATTCAGAAAGTGGGAAAAATAAGACGAAACATACGAGTATGTGGAACCAGGATCAAATAAAGCTAAAGCATCACGGTGACAAACTGAGATAGTATATGTAATCACCGCATCTGAGGCCATAGCATCAGGCCTAGCCGGAAATGTATAAATACGTGGCTGGCCTTCCACCTGCTCGACCTCCCCCTCTAGGGTGGCCTCTAGCTGCCTGACCACCACCCTTGGCTGCCTGGGTAGGTGGTGAAGTGACTGGGGTTGAAGTCGAGGGTTGAACCCTCTGTTGAGATGAACTACTAGGACGACAGGGACACTGCCTCCACTCATGTTCGAACTCTCCACACTCATAACAACCACCTAGAGCTGGAGATGAAAACTGACGAGAACCCCTGCCACCATAATAACCACCAGACGAACCATGCATAGAAGAACCCTGATAAGATGATGCTCGGGCGGATCTCTGAGCTGGAATGGCACTAAAAGATGAATGTCCCTGATGAGAACTGTGGGGACCCTGCCCCGAAGATACACCACTGTAAGCTGGGCGAACTGGCTGTGGAGGTCTAAATGGACGACCTCTGTTGTGCTGAAACTGCCCTGTAGAAGGGGCACCACTGAAGCTACCTGATCCCCGAGGCTTTTTGGTCTCCCTTTCCTCACGCTCCTGCCTACGAACCGACTCAATGTCCCGATCAATGTCAATTACCTGCTCAAATGTAGCTCCAGACACTCTCTCCCTGGTCATCAAAATCTGAAGCTTATACATGAGACCATCTACAAACCTCCTGATATGCTCCCTGTCAGTAGAGACTAACCCCGAAGCATGTCTAGCCAACTCGTAAAACCTCATCTCGTACTGAGTAATTGACAACTCTCCCTGGCACAGCTGCTCAAACTGTCTGCGCTACTCCTCTCTGTGGAACTGAGGAACATACTTCTCCAAAAAGATCGTGGAGAACTGCTGCCAGGTGAGAGGTGCTGAACCAACCGGCCTACGCCTATCGAATGACTCCCACCAAGTGAAAGCAGCACCAGCAAACTGAAATATAGAAAATGAGACCCCGCTGGTCTCCAAAATACCCGCAGTACGTAGTATCCTCTAGCACTTATCTAGAAACCCTTGGGCATCCTCACCCTCTATACCGCTGAAAGTCGGAGGCTGAAGTCTACTGAACCTCTCCAGCCTGCGCTGCTCATGCTCAGGCATAGCAGGAACCACATAGTCCTGAACTAGGGCAACCGGCTGGGCTGGGACTACCCCCGGTGCCTGAATACCCTGTACAGCCTACTCAGGTGTCCGGGCAGCTGGATTCTGAACGCCTCCCCCGGCCTGAGCTGCAGTGGCAGTAATAGACGTAGCGACTGCCTGAGCCAAACTAGTACACACCGTCAATATCTGAGCCAGGGTCTCTTGAAGACCCGGAATAACCATAGGCACTGCTAGTGCCGCTGGAGCACCATCGGCGGGAACCCGATCCTGAACGATAGGGGGATCCTGTGGTACTGTCCCGGCTGCTACACGGGCTGGTCCCCTATCTCCACCACGGCCCTGACCCCTTGTGGGTCTGGCTGGTGTCTGGTCACCCTGATTGGTATTTTGTGTCCTCACCATCTGTGAGAGAATGAAACAACATGAGTTTAGATTTCAAGAACCAATAGATTGGCACGAAAGAGTTCAATAAAATAAGATTTTTTCTAAAAGTTTTGCAGCCTCTCGAAGATAAGTACAGACGTCTCTGTACCGATCCACAAGACTCTACTGAACCTGCTCATG
>ML405972.1:11194-28365 GCA_005239525.1 Nicotiana knightiana
TCTCTATCAATCATGAACACTCTATCTACCATAAATCTCTCTCAAGTAATTATGATAATTTACTAGACGCACTCTCTCAAGTTACGCTAGCTAGATTGCATTACAGTTCACTTTAGATTGCACCCGAGGTATCGTTATCTCTAATCCAACCTCTAAACCCTCGGTTATGACTTTCGTCTATACTCCGGGAGTGATGTTGTTCAAACAACTACCTAAATATGCACTCTCTCTCAAGTAGATACATAATAAATAGGAATAGCTAATTGAGGGCCCTTTCAATCAACTACAATAAGAACGTAGTTGAACAATTAGAGATTAATCAACCAAAATATATTAATATCACAAAAAATTCATCCCCAACGGGTTCTACCAAAACCCTAGACTAAAGAATTTAGCTACTCATGTTTATAAGAATCAAAACTAATATAAATTGCATAATTGAAATATAAAGTAATGAATACAAGATGTAGAAATCAATGTTTTTGGCACTTCAATGGTTTTCTCTCCTTGAATCCTTCGAATGCCTTCCGATCCTTTAAGTTGTGTTTTAGGAGTCTATTTATATGTTTAGGGCGAACCCTAAACGTGTGGGAAACTTCTATTTCAACTGGGAAACACTTAAACTCGTCAAAATTCGAAATTGGCTGAACCTGGGACCCCGGGCGTTTGGACCCTGGCGCCTGGCTAACGCCAGGGTAGGGCTGGCGTTTCAACTAACGCCTGGCTAATGCCAGGGTAGGGCTGGAGTTTCAACCCTAACGCCAGGCTAACGCCAGGTAGGGTCAGACTTTTGGGTTCTGGCGCCCGGCTATCGTCCGGGTGTTTCCTCTTCGACCCTTAAGCGTATTTTCGACGTATTTGCATCCCTTTAGCTCCGTTTCCATATCCAATTCACCTACACATGAAATAAACTCCATTAAGCACATAAAAAGTGTATTTTTATCATTAACGCACCTCAAATGTAAGGTATATTACATGTTAAATTATGCATTCTAGCCTCGCATCAATAAGCTACACCCAACATCCGCAATAACCCCCTCCCAGATCATAGGAGTGAAGGTATCAATGTGATAGAGACCGATGAGGAATGGGACCCCGAGGGATCAATTGGACTTATCAAAGAGGGTGACAATTCTAAGAAACCCGGAGTCACGCTCCATCCTAATATAGTACAAATACGACCGACAGTGGAGGTTGAGGTAGCTGCATCAGTTCCATTTGAAGTTGGGATAGCACGCACCGCAGTTGCGCATGTTCCATTCGAAGTGGAAGTAGCCACACCTTTCACAGTGACAGTGTCAACCACACCGCCTTTCGACACCAAGGTTGTACCCTGGGATTATGTGGCTGAAGCTAGAAGGAGAGGAAAGATCAAAATAGAAGAATCCGGCGCTGCGCAAGGAATGACCAGAACAGGAAGAGTCTATACACCAGAGCATTTGGGAGAATCCAGTAATCAGGCTTCTAACAGACCGCCCGTTATTGAAACATGCTCGGATGACCTTTGGAGGAAAGTGAAAGCAAGGGAGTATTCAGTCACTGATCATTTGAACAAGACTCCTTCTCAGATATCTATATTGTCACTGCTATAGAATTAAAAAGTGCACAGGAATGCTCTCTTAAAGGTGTTAAGTGAGGCATATGTACCTAACAACATCACTGGCGGGGAAATGGCCAATATGGTGGGGCATGTGCTGGAAAGTCAAAAAATCACCTTCCACGAGGACGAGATGCCACCCGAGGGTTTGAATCATAACAGGGAACTGCACATTACCGTGCAATGTGAGGATAATTTTATTGCCAGAATTCTGATAGATTGGGGATCCAGTCTCAATATTTTCCCATTGACAACGCTGAGGAGGTTGGGCAAAGGCCTGTATGAAATACGAGAAGGGACTATGAATGTGAAGGCATTTGACGGGTCTCAAATAGCTACCATTGGGGAGATCAATATTTTGTCTACAGATGGGGCCTACATGGTTTGATGTCGAGTTCCATGTGTTGGATATATCTGTATCATACAATTTGTTGTTGGGATGACCGTGGATACATGCCGCTGGGCCTGTAGCGTCAACTTTGCATCAGACAGTGAAGTTCAAATGGAACCACCAAGAAGTGATTATCCATGGAGACGGGAGCAACCCTATTTACTCCTGTCAGACCGACCCGGTGGTTGAAAATAGAAGAAAGCTAGGTGGAGAGACTTATCATCATATTGAAAGGGTCAACGCGATCGAGAAAGATAAGTGGTGGAGTAGCAAGATAGAAAGTATGCTAGCATGGAGAGGATATGAACCCGACAAGGGTCTTGGCAAAAATCTTCAGGGTATCTCAAAACCAATACAACTAAAGCACAATGGTACCACTTTTGGACTAGTATATCAATACACCTGACAAGAGTTTCAAGATTGGTCACCACCATGGCGTGGTCCTTACTATCCGTTTGAGCAGACTATACTGCACCTGAATCAGACTTTCCAGCTAACCGATATCATGTGGGGATCAGAGGAGGAAGAAGCATTTTCCACCTTGAGGAACCTGTTCCTGGAAGACGAGGACATGGATTGCTGTGTAATTTTTGAGGAGGATGAGGAGGAAGGCCCTACAATCAGAGCTGTGGAACAAGGATCATTCCTCAAGAATTGGACTGTCAGACCATCCAGGGCCCGACGAGTCCCGGGGTAGCAAGGCTGAACAACAATATTTTATTTTCCTGAATCATGATTTCCTTTTCTGCATTTTGTTTAAAATAATGTTTTCAATATTCCAAAACGATGTTTTAATTATTGGAAAACTACATTTGTTTGACACTTTCAATGAATTAATGATTACCATTACCATTTTTCTCTCATACCTTTATCTATACAACATTACTATTTCCTATATCGATGAACCGGCAACTGTGACATGTAATGAGGCAACTCAACAAAAGGATAGTGATTCAGAAGAAGAAGATGTCATACCTGAGGAAATTGTCAGAGAAGTTGAGAACTTTGAGAAGCTACCATTCGCCTTACTCGGATACCGTACCACAGTCAGCACATCAACTGGGGCAATACCCTATTTGCTAGTTTATGGTACTGAAGCTGTTATTCCCACCGCAGTAGAGATTCCTTCCTTGAGGATCATACAAGGAGCTGAGCTCAGCGACGCAGAATGGATAAAGAGCCGTTATGAGCAGCTAGCCCTCATAGACGGAAAAAGTATGAATGCGGTATGTCACAGACAACTTTATCAGAACATGATGTTCAGAGCCTTCAACAAAAGAGTCAAGCCGAGACAGTTCACACCGGGGCAACTGGTGTTGAAGAAGATCTTTCCGCATCAGGATGAAGCCAAAGGGACATTCTCTCCCAACTGGTAAGGTCCTTATATGGTTCACAGAGTATTGACAGGGGGAGCCCTCATACTCGCAGAAATGGACGGAGAAGTATGGCCAAAACAAATCAATTCAGATGCAGTCAAGCGATATTATGTGTAATTATTTATGTTTTCCGCATATGAGGTAATTGAACTACACTCGACCTGATTCCCGTTTAAGAGGGGATATGTAGGCAACCCTGTGGGTTCGGTCATAATTCAATAAAAGTCTTATTTCCCCCCACAATCAGAAACTGGGGCAGAATTTTGAGGAGGACCCTCAAAATTCCGAAGCAAGTTCAGCCGATCACAACATATACAACAATCAAAAATGTTTGTCTGTCTAATTGGGGCAGAATTTTGAGAAAGACCCTCAAAATTCTACGACAAGAGAAGTCGCGATGTCTCGGATCGTGTCACACTCACTGGTTCATCTAACCAATTTCTAAGAAACTTATTTTTACTATGACTTTGAAAACTATGCATGATTGATTGTGAAATAACTCTGTTTAGCAAATTCTATCCCCAATGATTTGAACAGGATCTTCAGACTGAGCAAAGCAACTCAAGCAAGCCGACGGAGGCACGAACCAACCTCCCCTCTCACAGAACTCACAATTTTTCTTTGAATGCAGGAACAAGGAATATGCACGCCTCGAAATCACAACCTTCATAACAACAATGATACTGAATCCACTTCCAGCTAAGAAATACTCTGCTATCACCTACTATCTGTTCTTTTTGCACTGTCTCAAATCCTGCATGACGCTAAGCACTGCCTCCTCATTTGCATAAGGCTAAGCATTGCCTTCTCCTTGCATGAGACTAAGCACTGTCTCAAATCCTGCATGAGGCTAAGCCCTACCTCCTCATTTGCATAAGGCTAAGCATTTCCTTCTTCTTGCATGAGACTAAGCACTGTCTCAAATCCTGCATGAGGCTAAGCCCTACCTCCTCATTTGCATAAGACTAAGCATTGCCTTCTTCTTGCATGAGACTATGCACTGTCTCAAATCCTTCATGAGGCTAAGCCCTGCCTTCTCATTTGCATAAGGCTAAGCATTGCCTTCTCCTTGCATAGAGACTAAGCTCTGTCTCCATATTTGCATGAGGCTAAGCCGTGCTCCATATCTGCGTAAGGCTAAGCACTACCTTCCATCTGCATGGGACTAATCCCTGTCCCGAACCTTGCGTGAGACTAAGCGCTGTCTCCATATTTGCATGAGGCTAAGCCCTGCCTCCATATCTGCATAAGGCTAAGCACTGCCTTCCATCTGCATGGGACTAAGCCCTGTCCCGTCCCTTGCATGAGACTAAGCTTTGTCTCCATATTTGCATGAGGCTAAGGACTGCCTCCATATCTGCATTAGGCTAAGCACTGCCTTCCATCTGCATAGGACTAATCCCTGTCCTGAACCTGGCATGAGACTAAGCTTTGTCTCCATATTTGCATGAGGCTAATCATTGCCTTTTTATTTGCCGAGACTAAGCACTGTCTCTCCGACACTATCTATTTTCTCTTCTTTCGGGCTAAGCTCTGCCCTCAAATTCATACAAGACTAAGCCCTGTCTTGTCGCCCCTAGCATCATGTCTTTGCATATCATGGGCTGAAATATCGCCAACTTGTCCAAAGGCGTCACTGTCTAAAGGCATCATCTTCATAGACGGAAGACACCATGTCATGGCTTGAGGATCTCTCACATTTGCATACCATTATTCAAAGGTTTCATGATTCAGAGGCATCATTTTCATGGCTCGAGAACACCATTTCATGGCCTACGAATCCCTCACTGAACAATTCATGGCCCAGGACATCATGGTCTAAGGACGTCATCCTCAACCGCCCAAAGACAATTCTCATGGTCTGAAGGGAATCTGCATCATGTTTAAATTCCCGCACAAATACATACTCGAAGTATCTCTTTACTTGCAGGTGACCCGATAAGCACCCGCTACCCCAACAAGAGCAATTCTGCTCCAATTCTTTTAAATCTCTCAAACCATCTCGCTCGATCAAAATTGGCCATCATATCTTTACCCGACAACTCTTTTCATCCTTCCCGGATAAAGAGGGGAAGCTATTGATACCCAATTTTTTCCTATAATATTTTTCAAAATTGCATATATGCCTTCAAAACTATGCATTAGCATCAATTAACACTTTTCCACAATTTCTGCATTTTTAAGGTTTTTAATTAACTTATCCCAGTAATTTTATTTATATAAATAACTACTAACTGCATTACAAATGACTTTATAACAATTTCATGGTTTAATTTTGCTATTTATATTTATATTAAGCTTAATTATTTCACAAATATCCATATTTACAGTTCTTAGATTATAATTGCAATAACTTTACAAGTGTAGCCCATGCATGCATTACTACATTACTTTACCAGAAAATAGCTTGTTGTATTTTTAAAATATTTATTTTGAAACATTTTTGTGCATGAAAATCATTTTTTTATAATCCATTAATTATTTTTATAAATTACTTTTGTCAACTAATTGGGTATTTAACAAATAGCCTCTTAATTCCTTTAATTTTTCGAACCTAACCACTATACATCACCCCAAACCCCTTAATACACCATCCCAATTCACCCCTAAGCCCAATCTATACCTGCCCGACCCAATAACCCCGTTTAATCGTGTCCGTTGATCCTTTAGATCAACGATCCACAACATTACTTGCCTTTTTAATTCAACACCCAAACCCTAACCCCCCTCACTCTATCATTTCTGCCGTCATTGGTTTCCCTAACCTCTCTATTCTCTCTCAATCCCCCTCCTAACCCTAATCGCCATCACCGGTGAGAAGCTCCCGTCTATGGAGTTTCCGTGCATTCTCCAACCATTACCGGCTTATATACCTCCTGTCTGTTTGATTACATGGATACTGAGAAGAATCTCATGGAGATTCAACCTAGTTCTTGCCTAAAACTTGTTTACTGGCCCGTCTAGGGCCATTCTCATTTGTTAGTACATATTTCCTCTTATTTTTAGTTTGAATCTATTAGTTTTTGACCGAGTTTCTTTCATCTCTACTGTTTCTGAAAACCCTAGTTTCACTACTATTCGAATCTGTTAAGGTCTTTGTAGATATGAAATGATTCGTGTATTATCGGGTGTTTTCCCTTGAAAATCTTTTGTTTTAGTTAACTGCTTCGATTTTATTCACTCTTTCTGAAATTAGGGTTAATCCCAGACTTTTCTTCAAAGGTTTTTATAACTTTTCAATATTTAAACTAATTGTTCTTCACTATCTTGACTGATTCTCGTGTATATACTTAAATCCCAAACGTTTTGTTTGTGACACTAATTTTTTCGAATTTCTCCCGTTATTATGTTTGTTTCTGTGGACCAGTCATATTAATTGATTCTATTTAGGGGCTTGAACGATTTTCCCTGTTAAAATCAGTATTCTGTGGGGGTTTTTACCTAATTGATTCCTATTAGGAATTCAAATGATTGTCCTATTAAAATCCATATTTGCTAGGGTTTTTACTTGTTTCCTTATTTGTGACCTTAATTGATTATACTTGCTTTAATTAGATTATCAGTATAGCTTGGGGATTTGACTGATTCCCTATATGGTATGATTCTGATTTGCTGCCTTAATGTAACCCCAATTCTGGCCGTTACATGACTCTCCCCAATTTAAGGGGTCTCTTCCGGATTTCTCTATAGGAATTGATTCCCTAATTGGCTGATTGATTTTATTTGATTAACCTTGTTTTACGAACTGTGATTTCCTCTTTACCTTATTTGTTTTACCTCCCTAAGTGCTACATATACACTCTCATTCTGATTCTTCAAAAAAGAAACGAACAATATTTCATAGAAAACACACACTCACGCACATACTTTGCTCTCATCTCTCTTCTACTTGCGCTCATTGCTTGTCTAGCCGGCTGAAAGCCAACGCTAGACTCTTGAATCTTGCATACTCTACCTTCTGTTTTCTTCCTTTAACTGGTATGTTTCTACTCCTAATGTCCTTCATTATACTATTAAATTCAAATTTGTGTGCTTCCTGTTGCTTTACTTTTGTTAAGCCCATGTCTCTTCGGTACTAGTTTAACTACTACATGTTTAACTCTGTGTCCTTTCCTGTTACTGTCTTCATCAACATGTTTACTCCTGTTTAAGTTTCATTCTTCTTGTTTATTGTTTCAACCAACATGTTTACTTTTGTTGATCACTTTAATTAACATGATTACTTCACCGTTCAAATTCTAATCTTTCCTGTTTATTGTTACATCTTTACTTCTGTGTTTAAGGTTCAATCTTCCCTGTTTATTGCCTTAAGCCAGCATGTTTACTTTGTGTTACAGACTCCTATTTTTCTGTGTAATTGACTTCAATTGGTATGACCAATTCCTGTGTTCCCAACCCCTGTTCCCTTTTTGTGTAATTGTTTGTTCTCAGCATGTTGTATGCTCACCTAACGTTAATTAACAAACTGAGTTGAATCTGGGCAATATGAAACTTTGTTTGAAACCTTGTGACTGTGTTCCTACTTGTTGTTGTTTGCTGAACCTTCCTTTCCTTCAAAAGGTTTTCAACATGTTTTTCACTCCTGATATGTTTTCCTAATCTATTGCTACTCCTGAAGTATTTTCACTCCTAAAGATTTTACCTCTACACTGTCTTCCAAAAAGTCATCTCAGTTATGTCAAGCGCTCTCACTTCTACTCTTAGATTACTTAAGTTCTGCCCCTCCAGTGTGTGTACTGCCTATAAATCCATGAGATTCCTCCTAACTCTGATACACTGGGGCTGGCTCTTCCACACTGAACATAACCACTTTTCTACTTAAAGGGATCTTGGTGTGAGCATTGCCCGGGGTCCCTAAGGCCCTTGGGAACTTTGACACACCAGGATACTTCCTCTTGGACACTATGAGATATGGTACTTTGGACTTGGTTGAAGGCATGGCCCTTCAAGTTTATTTTGGGCCTATCCAGGCTCCCTATAACATAGCTTTTATTTATTATGTAATGGTCTATAATAATGATCCTTGTAAACTGATATTTGGGGATATTAGTAAAAGGGGAGGGATTTTCATATAATTTTTGTGGGGGAAGTTGGGTAGAAATCATGCTCTTAGGATTACTATGACTATTTGCTTGCATTAGGAATCATGCTCTTAGGATCATTTGTGAATTAGAAAACATGTTCGTAGGCATCATATCATTTGTTCTAAAACTTCTGCTTTTCTAAAAGATGCTGCATACAACATGCCTGCTTAGAAATCCTGTCACTAGGTTGTTATTAATTCTGCCTAATAGTCATGTTCGTAAAGTTCTCCTTTGTGCATTAGAAAACATGTTTTAGGACTTTTATTGCACTCAACTGAATACTACGCCTACGTCTAAATAGTATAAAAAGTAGTCCCAACACCTAGATATCATGCTTATATAGATAAATGTATAAAATCAGTTCTGTTTAGCACCTAGACAACATGCCCATAGGACATAATGAACTCAAACTTCCTGTTTAAAATCACTTGTTAGTATTACGATTCTGATTAACATTTAGTTATCATGTTTATAGGACATCTCGGATCCACACCTAGGCAAGCCTGTAGGATAATTGAAATCTTGCAAATGGTAATAGCTGTGCTTTGTTTAATTATTTGTGAACTGCCCAGATTCATCATGTCCTAAAATCAGTAGGCAAACTGATTAGGTTTCTATCACTCCGCCTTAACGCAATGCTTCATATCCTCTGTTTGTCATGTTCACCTAGATATCCTGTTCTAGGACTTTTCTGAAACATTTGAAATCTTGCTGTTTGAGACGTGCTAATTATTTGTTTATTTGTGGAGGTAAACATGAGCCCCTTAATTGTTCTTTACTTGACAGTCCTATATGTTCTTTGTTGTCGCTTAGATTTTCTCCTTTAAACACCTCAGGAGAGTCTCAAACTGCCTAAATTAGAGGCCCTAAACACCTCCAGGGCCATAAGGAAGGGACTGGTAATGCACAAATAGAGTTCATCTAATTAAAACTGCTTATAACCTCTAAGGGGAGGGTAATTGGGAAATAAAGGATATGATGACCTGCGCGCTAATGTCACGTGTAATCCCTCTAGTTGAGGAAGGTTTATCGAGTATTGCACAGATGTGATCCTATAGGCTAATAAACCTAGGCACTCCCTTATTCTTGTTTTAATAATCTCTATGTGCTTAAATTGTTTTATTTGCTTAATGACTAATCCAAAAAATGAATTTGACCAGGACCCACTGTTGTGGACCTCGAGGGGTGCCTAGCACCTTCCCTTCAAGGTAATTTCAAGCCCTTACCCAATCTCTGGTAACACAAATCGGTTTATATGAGTTACTTGCATTAGGTTCCCTAACGCACCTTAAATCCGTTAGGTGGCGACTCTTTCATTTTCATACCCCTTTCCCAAAAGGAAAATGAGTTGTCCCAAAATGTCGAAATCCCGACTCCGCGAGGAAAAAGGGGGGCGCGACATTGGATTAAAAAACGAAAAAAATATGTGAATATTTTGATAAATATAGTTCAAAAATAGTTGTGTTAAAGGAAAATATGTGAATATATGTAAATACATATAGCACGGTTAAATACTACGTTATGTGTGTTGTCTTGTCGAACTGAAAAGCTGCCCGCCTGCGAAATAGCTGTTTTGTATCTGAAAGAATCTTTAACATGCAAAGCATAGCGACATTATGTGTTAGCATAGAGCGGTTAAATACTACGTTATGCGTGTGGCCTTTCCAATAAATAACGGGCACATTCTAGTTATTTTCTGCGCTTAACAATAACCAATAGCAAAACTTTCCATACAAGCAAGGTTTTTTTACGCTTTAACAAATGTCTGAATGCCTTTATGTACCAAGGTGTCAGTGCGGCAAAAAATGCATGATGATGCAAAGGGGAAGATTGTGCCGAGCCTCGTAATCTCGTACATATCCACGCCGAAGAAATCACCTCCTAGATAGAGGGAGAAACGGAGGTGGTACATCCGGAGGTAATGATGGTAGAGGTAGCTGCATCTGCAAGAACCGCTCCCAGGCCCAAACTAGCATAAAAAATTGACGTAAAGTTTAGGATAAATTTTTACTAGATAGAATTGGAAGGAATGGACAGAGTATTCGAATATGTTGTCACCTGTAGAAGCGGCAAAAATCCACATACATCATGCTGGGTGCCCATGCTCGCCCGGCACAGATGCCTGTACAAGTAGGCGAGAACAGCAACACCCCAGCTGTACTGGGGTAAATTATCTAGTAGCTGAAGATATTGAAGAAATCGCAAGCTGACTAGGTTCCCCGATGTGTTCGGGAACAAGACCCCCCCAAACAAAAGGAGAAGCAACAACCTCGTATACCTGTGAATATGCAGATAATCTGTTTCACTGATGATGTCGGGGTGCAATATCTCCAAATGTTGTCGAGTAGCTGTCAAACTCATGCGACTGGACCCTGAGTATGAAGTCTCATCCTGTGGCCTGAAACCAGTGAACTGCTGCAGCATGTCCAAATACTGCCCACGCGTCATCTCTCTCATGCCCTGAGGCAGTGCAACGGGCAGCCCATATAAAAACTTCATGTCCTGCAGCGTGATGGTGCCCTCGCCAATGGGCAGGTGGAAAGTGTGTGTCTCCGGTCGCCACCGCTCTATCAGGGCCGTGATCATAGACCAGTTGAGCTGCAGCCGCCTGATCTCAAAAATCCTGTAGAAGCCCGTATCCCACAGGCGCTGGACTACACGGGGATGGAGATCTCTGTCCTTCATAAAATCCCACATGTCGTCCACTCTCCTGGCACAGAGAGTCTGGGCCAGTAACTCTCCCTCCCATACGTAGGCGGACCTATGGTCGCCCTGTAATACTAATGCTCATTGGAGAAAGGTCCGGGATGCATAGGCGGCACGTCCATGTCGTATACTGTAAATTAAACAACATTAATTGTATGTTTGATCTGTCAATTAAATAATTATTTTTTATAATTATACAATTTTTAATTGGACATAGTATATATATATGGGTTCCAAGCTCGATATTTGAGGCCTAGTACCACCAAGCTATCCTGAATTCTTATGTGTGTCAAATTTAGTATTTTCATAATTTTGTATGTTTGTTCTGTAAATTAAATAATTATTTTTTGTAATTATACAATATTTAATTGGATAGATCATATACCTATGGGTTTCAGGCTCGATATTTGAGGCCCAGTAGCACCAAGCTATCATGAATTCTTATATGTGTCAATTTTAATATTTTACATAATTTTGTATGTTTATTTTGTAAATTAAATAATTATTTTTTATAATTATAAAATATTTAATTGGACAGAGTATATACCTATGGGTTCCAGACTCGATATTTGACGCCCAGTAGCACCATGCTATCCTGAATTCTTATGTGTGTCAATTTTAATATTCTACATGTTAGTTTCATAATTTTATATGTTTGTTTTGTAAATTAAATAATTATTTTTTGTAAATTGGACAGAGTTTGTGTTTGATCTATCCGTATAAGAGATACTGAAACTACATGGATTCTACGCTAAAAGGCTCTACATTTTACTACGCTAAAAGGGCACTATATTACTAGTCTTTAAGAAAATAAATAATCTAAACTAGATAAAAATAATAAATACATTTTAATCACAAAACGTTCATAAAAATACATATAAAACAGTAAAAGAAATTTATTAACATTTTTATTAAAAAATAATAATGATTTCTCAATTTTTACATATTTTTTAGAACACTAATATCTTAGTCCGGATAAAAATAACATACTAGTTTAATAGCAAAAAAAAATACAAAACAACATGGAAACACATTCAAAACAACTGATATGCATTATTATACGAGTTTCGACATAAACGAAATCGGAATACCTCGATTTATGTTTTTCGGAAAGTTGAAGAATTGAAAATTGGAGTCCGAAGCAAGCGACCCACAACAATAGAAGGCTTGGCTAGGATGTGGGACCAATACTCTTGTATTTTTGTGGGACGGGTGGGGTCCACTTAAATTTTTTATTACGTTAATTTGGGGGGGGGGGAGCTTTTCTGGTTTAGAACGTGGGGGAAAGGGAAGGGACGAATATTTATTTATATATAACGCGATTCATAAAATATAGCGCTGTTATAAACCGCGCTATATTTACTAGTCTTATCAGCTTTATATATAACGCTCTTTAGAAGGGCGCTATACTTTAACGTCCGTTAAGTATAGCGCTTTTTAAAAGAGCGTTATATGTAGAAATGTCACTCTTTTTTTACACTTATTTCCGTTCTACTTGTCAAAAAGAACCACATTTAGGTTCTGGACTCCATAAGGAGATACTTGCAGTGTCTCGAAAACTGTTGTCACGACACAAAATCCTAACTCAGGTTGTGAGGGCCCCACAGTGGGGTCGGGAAAGCCAACACTCATTTTACTAAGGGTTCTTTCTCGTTTGATTAAACATTTCCACATATACCAAGTTTTTAAAGCTTAAAACATAAATCGACAAGGATAATTAGCCAGTCTTAATCAAAAGCGGTCATAAGGAGGCGTGAGCCAATATATATACAGACCTGTAATCCATAATAACTACCACGTGTGTACCAGGAACTAATGTCACAAGTCCTACGGGCATACTAACAGAATATACAAAATATATAATATACAGTCCCACTATCTGAAAGAAATAGACGGGAAATAAGTGAAAGAAACTCCATGGTGCTGCCGGAGATCGCCAGGAGAACCGGCCTGAGCCATAAAATAATCATATCTGTGCACTGCCGAGGGTCGAACGGCCCGAACCATAAGTGCAACTTTGCCATAAAGTACTCATATCTATGCACTGCTGAGGATCGAACGACCCGAACCATAAGTGCAACTTTGCCATAAAGTACTCATATCTATGCACTGCTGAGGATCGAACGACCCGAACCATAAGTGCAACTTTGCCATAAAGTACTCATATCTATGCACTGCTGAGGATCGAACGACCCGAACCATAAGTGCATCTTTCAATCCGCCGTGGCGTACGACCCTCTCCCAAGAGAGTGGGGGAAATCACACTCCGCTCGCGGAATGTAAATTGCGAAGCGGTCACATGCACACACATTATTCCTTTTTAAATTACCTTTCAGTGAACAATTCCTTAAAATTTCTCAAATTCCATGATCTCAGGGAAATAAGCCACATGTAAAATTTAATTCATTAAGCATATAATTCATTTCAAGGAAAACACAAGGTATGATGTTGGGCTAACTACCCGGACATAATAATAATAGCCGCTACGTACGGGCTCTCGTCACGTTGTACGTACGTAGCCCCCAAAAATATCACATATAGCATTTAAAACACCTACGGGGAAAATTTCCTCTTACGAGGTTAGAAAGGAGACTCACCTCGCGTCGCACCTACTCCCCGGGTCAAGAATACGCCTGAAACTCCGAACTCGTCACCCAAAAGACTCGAAGCTAACCAAACGTTACGTAAATATATCAAATTATACTCAAAGCATGGAATTCTCCTATTATTTAGTCAAATTCATCATTCTTGAAGAAATCCCAAAATCCAACCCCGGGCCCCCATGCTCGGATTCCAAAAATTCTCAAAGGAAACACTCACCCATAACCTAAGGATCATTAATATATGATTTTGTATGAATTCATAGCCAATTCACGAGTAATTCTTTAATTTCTCGAAAGCCCTAGGTTACTACCTAAATCCTTAAATTTCCACTAATTAGGTAGTTAAATTCAACTAGGAATTCATGCATTAACTAACTTTAGGATAGAATTCACTTACCTTTTAGAAGCTAGGTTTTGGGACTCTTTTCCAAGCTCTCAAAATCGTCTGTGATAGAAGAAAATGGAGAGAAAATGGGATAATCCCGCATTTAAAGATCTTACTACCTATAGGGGTTTCCGTACCTGCGACTCGACGACCGCACCTGTGATCTCGCACCTGCGGAAAATGGGACAAGGGCCTGGGCTCGCACCTGCGGGCAGAAGTTCGCACCTGCGGGAAAGGGCTCGCACCTGCGAGAACTGGGCAACCCACTTGGGGGTCGCACCTACGAGGCTGGGACCACAGGAGCGGTCTCGCACCTGCGACTGGGCAACCGCATCTGCGGTCACACCAGATCAGGTGCACCAGCAACTGCTTCAGCTGGTTTTTGGCCTCGTTTGGTGCCTGAGAGGCACCTGGGCCCACCCGAGCCCCCATCCAAATATACCAACAAGTCCCAAACATAATACGGACTCGCTAGAGCCTTCATAATACCCGCAACTATGCTAAAACTCAAAATCACACCTTAAAATCCCTAGAACCAAGCTTAGGAACTTTAAGTTTTCTTGGATTTGCTAACAATGCGCCGAACTGACCTATACTACTCGGAATGGCACCAAATTTTGCAGACAAGTCATAAATGACATAACGGAACTATTCCCAGTCTCAGAATTCCATTCATACCTCGATAACACAAAAACATGTCCCAAACCACAATATGAACTTAAGGAAACTCTTATTTCAATATTGGGCGCCGAAACGCTCCCAGGTCATCCAAAACCCGTTCCGAACAATACGCCCAAGTCCAAAATCATCATACAAAGCTACCGGAACCATCGAAACTTGATTCCAAGATCGTTTACTAAAAATGTTGACCGAAGTCAAACTTGGCCAAAAAGGCCTACCTTAAGGAACTAAGTGTTCCAATATCGCTCTAAACACTTCCGTATCCCGAACCACCTATCCCCGCAAGTCATAAATCACAATAAGCCTCTATGGGGAGTTTTATTTAGGGGAACGGGGTCTGATAACGTAAAAATGACCGATCGGGACGTTACATTCTCCACCTCTTAAACAAACGTTCGTCCTCGAACGAGTCTAGAATCATACCTGAAGTGCTGAATAAGTGCGAATATCTGCTCCGCATGTCCTTATCAGACTCCCAGGTTCCTTCCTCGACTGGTTGGCCCCTCCACTGGACCTTCACCGCAGAAACTCTTTTGGACCTCAACAGGCGATCATGTCTATCAATAATAGCAACTGGCTCCTCCTCGTAGCCCAACCTCTCATCCAACTGAATAGTGCTGAAATCAACCACGTGAGAGAAGTCAGCGTGGTACATACGGAGCATGGATACATGAAAGGCCGGATGATCTCTTGATAAACTGAGAGGTAAGGGTAGCTCATAAGCAACCTCCCCTACTCGCCTCAACACCTTGAAGGGACCTATAAACCTCGGGCTCAACTAGACCTTCTTCCCGAACCTCGTAATACCTTTCATCAGAGAGACCTTCAACAGAACCTTGTCTCCCTCCATAAATGATACATCACGCGCCCTCTGATCCGCACAACTCTTCTATCTGGATTGTGCTATGCGGAGCCTCTCCTGAATCAACTTCACCCTCTTCAAAGCATCCCTTACCAGGTCAGTGCGATATAACTTAGCCTCACCAGGCTCAAACCACCCGATAGGAGAACGACATCACCGACCATAAAAAGCCTCAAATAGAGCCATCTCGATGCTGGACTGATGTTGACCCAAGTCACTACATGGTTTTGAAGATTGACAAATGTCTGACCAGTTGAACTAGGTCCATCAGAGCACACATACTTGACCTGACGCGTTGGCACATGAACCGTATATGCATAGGAGATGAATGCAATTGTGAAGTATCAATGAACAAAGAGAGTGTCTCCTAATGCGAAAAGGTTGCAAATTGATAAGAGAATAGAAGTTGAATTCAGCAAGGACAGTAACGAAGGAAAGAAGTTGAGTTTAATACGAACTCTTTCTCCTAGGAAGAGTTGTACCAGAACTGAATGACAAACTCAACAACTGACTCTATAAATAATTGAAGTATTCTTGCTTGAACGAGAAATGCATAAGTGCAGAAGTGAATCAATATCTGAAAGCAAAATTCCAAGAGATTTGACAAGCAGAATTACTGTGCGATACAAAGGCTACAGACCAGCTAGAAGAACCAGTTCCATCTGTTTGTCATTGAGTTTAGTTGGTTGTAGTAGGCGAACCAGTACCAGCTAGAAGAACCAGTTCCATCTGGATAGTCCAAATAAGGAGAGGAGTTTAGCATTGTGAATCACTGAGGGAGCAGATCTTGAGGAAGATGAGATGGACATGATTACCAAAGAATTCAGAAACTTTCTAATAAGGAATAAAGGCATCTCTAGAGGAGGAAATTACAACAAAGCAAAAGCTCCAGAAAGGGCAACCAACGAGGGATGCTACAAGTGTGGAAAGACTGACCATCTTNAGATATGGTTGCTGCTTGGGGGGAAAGCTCAGATGAAGAATCAGAAGATGGTGAGAATGAAGATCAGGCGCTCATGGAAATTGGAGAATCCGATGAGGAATCACATGAAGAACCAGAGGTAAGTATCTCCCATCTTAAAAATAAAATAAAGTTCCTATCTAAGCAAAAACTCTCTGATTTGCTACTTGATTTCATGGATGATTCCGAAGAAACAACCAAAGAGAAGGAACAACTCTCTACAGAATGTGAAATGCTAAAAGCAAAATGCATGAACCTGGAAATCAGACTTAGTGAATCTGAAAAGAAAAACACTGTCTTGTTGAACCAGGTTCATCCACTTGAAACTGAGATTCTAGAACTAAAATCTGAAAACTTAAAGCTAAAGCTAGGATCCAGTAAAAAGGTTGATGATCACTCTCATATCATGTTAGAAGAAAACGTGGGAAAACTAAAAGATAAGATGTATGCCAAGGATGAACAGATAAGAACTCTTAAAGAAGAACTTGGCAAAGTCAAACATGAATTAGATCGAACTTGTAAATG